>JAPEVG010000086.1:0-44268 GCA_029747595.1 Trametes cubensis
CGGGTTCGCGCCGAGGAACGCACGGGTGTACATGACGTTCTCGAGGAAGACCTGGTGGTACTGGGGGTCGATCTGGGCCATATCGATGTTCATGCCCCAGTTAGCCGCCTTGTCGCTGCCGTTGGTCATCTTGTCCGTGTACGCCATCATCGCAGCCATGTCCGACGAGTTCGCGACCGCACCACCCATCATTTGGCCAACGGAGGTAGGCGCCATGTACGACGACGGGGGGTTGATCATACCGAACATGCCCTTAGCGCAGTGACCGGGAGTGCCGCAGTAGAAGAAGATCGGGTTGGTGTCGTTGACAACCTGGGTGAACGTGAACGGCTTGTTCTGCTCGCCGGACGCGAAGGGCTGGTCGCTGGTCTTGTTGCAGATCTCGAGCTGCGACGACTTGGTGACAGTGTGGTTGTTGGCACCCCACATGAACATGACGGTGTCACCGACGGAGGCGTTCACCGCGAAGGGGATGTAGCGGAGGACACCCTGGGTGGGAGCGACGATGACGGTGTGCGTGGTGCCGGAACCACCGCTGCTGCCGGAGCTGTCACCAGACGTGGACGAGGGCGGGGTGTAGCTCGCGGGCGGGGGGGCCGTAGTTGGCAATGCATTCTAATGGTCTCGTTAGGACACGAACACACGCGTTATGAAGTAGTTTCACACTTACGCTGCACACAATCGTTGTAGCCCGAGCTGCCCCAGTTGGTGCTACCAGAACCGTAGGACATGGTGGAGGTCGCCTGGGAGGTGTACGTCGAGTAGGTCGACGTGTACTGCGCGGAGCTGCTGTCGTACATCATGGTGGAAGTGCTGTCGGACATCATGGTAGAGGTCGGGTTGCACGAGCCGTCCTTGCTGCAGTCGTTGGAGCTGCTGGTCGAGCCGTAGTTGCTCGAGCTCGAGCTGGACGACGAGTCGTAACCAGACGAGCCCGAACCAGAGCCCGAGTAACCCGAGCCAGAGTAGTTGGAGTCCGATCCAGAGCCGGAGTAGCCCGAGCCCGAGTAGCTCGAGTCAGAGCCCGAACCGGAGTAGCTAGAGCCAGAGCCAGAACCGGAGTAGCTAGAGCCAGAACCGGAGTAGCCAGAGGACGAGTCGGAACCGTACCCGTACCTGCCATGCACCAACTTAGTTACCAAATTTAGGGTATACAGTGCTAAAAGGAGACGTACTGCTGGTCAGTGCGCTTGAGAAGAGCAGCACCGTCGGTCTCGGGCCTGGGGAGGGCCGCAGCGAAGCTGGCGAGGAAAGTGGAGGCGACGAGAGTGGAGAGGACACGCATTGTGAATAAGGATAGCTAAAAGACCGTCGAGGCGTGGGTGTCGGCGTTGGACAAAGGATGCGTCAATCTAGACGTGTGTATTGAAATGCCTCCCAGGAGGTTTTTGCAGCTACTGCCCCTATCAAAGAGGGTGATCTGCGTGCGCATTCTGTGAGTATACACGGCGAGGAAGAGGAAGGAGAGGAAGAGGACGTACCCCGAAGAACGAAGAAGAAAGAGAGAGGGGGTCGAGATTCAACTCGACTAAGACAGAGCCAAAGGCAGAAACGAAAGGGGGCGAACGAAAAGGTTGACGAGAGGAGGGGAGGGCGAGGCGGAGGAGGCTTATATTGGGGGACGGCCCCGGGCGAATGGGCTTCGGAGATCGAAGTGTGCCATGGCGACAGATGATCTGAGTCTGCATCGACTGCACATCCGCATCCACATCACTNCCCCCTTACCCTCTTGCAGCCCAAGCCTTCCGCCCAAATAATCACCCTCCTTCAGCCAATCCTCGCACTCTATCCCCGACACTTCCTGCCCAGCCAATGATCGATGGGCGCACAAGCCCAGGCGCGAGGAGAAGTCCTCCTCCTCGATCTGACAGCGAGCCCTCCTCGCGACTGCTGCCATCACAACTCAGCGTTACCAAACTTTCCCTCCTGCCCTCATCGAATCCTTCCATCTCCAGTCCGCAATCCTATTCTTGCTCCCCCGGCAAAAATACTCCTTGCAGTGCATGTTCATCATGTCACCCCCGTTCGTCTTCTCCACCCGTATCACCCGCCTCGGGCGTAGTGCTATGGGCCACGATATCGCTGCCGCTGCGCACTCGCGTGAAACTCACCCTTCCGTCCCACAGGTACACTCTATCATGATCGTGATCTATCTGCACAGGTCCGCGAACATGTGCATCTCTCGACATTCGATCGTAGCCTAGCCCTTCCATTGAGCACTTTCCGCCGATGCCACTGCTTCGAGACGTCGACCACGAATCCCCGTCCGCCTCCCAATCAGAAGAGACAGTTTGCGTCTAAGTAGCCGCCCTGAGCCGCGAAATCCGAACAGCAGTCCCATACAAACGGCCTTACGGTGCTGTGGGATAACATGCTGGCAGGCTGCCCTGCCCGCTTCGTAAAACGCAGCGCTGGCGACAATCACTGCACGAATCAACCCGTTGACGTGAGGGGGACCGCTCCTGCCCGGCTCCATGGTGTCGGGTTACGGTCCACCAAGACGACCGAGCGGCTCGGTGGCAGGCATTCAGAACTGTGGAGAGCGAACGCGTCAATGGCCTACTGACGTTCATCAAGAACCCACCAACAACCATGTCATCTTCACCGTCAATCAACCCGGCGTTACAAGCGATAGACGCTACGCACCATATGCAGCGGCATGGTACTCTCGCATCGCATTACATATCCGTCCAGTAAGAACACAGCGTCTGAGCAGTACACACAACATCGCAGCATCCCCAACATTGACCGTATCTCTATCCCATCCCGACCCGACTGCTGCATACGCTCTATCCGAGAACGCCACAAAGATCCCTGCAGTGAAAAAGACGACAGCCAACAAGACACCCGGCATGAAAGATAGCAGACCAAACAGAGCAGGCAATACAAATACGTCCAACACGGTGCACGCACCGCTCCAATGACAACCGTCAGCGAGCCCCCGCATATCTGAGGCGCACTGATCATCCGTCCAAGCTTGCCGTGACGAGCCCGAGCCGACGTCTTATAGTGCATGCATGAGCATTTACGCCCGTAGCGGACGGACACCCGAGGGCAGCCCCACCCGCATCGAGGGTTGCCGCCCGCGAACCCCGGCAGGCGCCCCGCCCAGAGGCGCTGGCATGCGCATCGGCCGTCACCGGGGACTCCCTCGAGACCGGGGTTCAAGTTCGACGGGGCACGCGGGGAACGGCGCAGGCGCAGCAGGAACGCGAGTGGGGAACGGTGCAGGTGCAGGTGCGGCTACTGGCGCGCGGGCTTCATCTCTGGAATCTCTGGAGAACGGGGCTTCGTCCCCGCCCTCTTCGTCGCCGTCGTCGTTACCGTGGAAGCGCACCTTTGCGTTCCGCTTCGCGTCGCGCAGGGCTCGGAGGCGCGCCATGGACTTGGTGATGTGCTCTTCGCTCCCTCCGCCCGTGACGCCGCCCATTGCACGCCGATCAGCGAGCGTGGGACCTCGCGCAATTCGTGGTGGGGAGTCGTCTCGTTGTCTGGTCGTGCGCGAACGTGCGAGCTCCGCGGCCTTGGGCTCTGGTGCCCGCTCTTCGATCGCGGGAGCCGCTTTGGAGGACGTCTGATAAGAGCGGACGCCCCGTTCGCGCTCGTCGAAGAGCCATTCAGGGAGGTCGGACGGGTCGCGCGCCTTGGAGATATGATAAGCTTTCATGGCGCGGGTGAGGCGGGACTCTCCTCCCACAGGCGTTTCTGATACAAATTGATGTGAGGCACGGAATCTCGTAAACACTTGGTTCTGACGCGTTCCCGCGAGATGGCAACGCGAAAGGGGGCAGGGACGTACCTTCGCCGCTATAAGTCGCAACGTTCGTCGACCACGCCTTGCTGACGCTGATAGTAAGATTGCTCGCGACGCTCGTGAGACTCGTCCAGAGCGACGATCCGTGCCCCGCCGCGGGCTTCCCGCTCCCCTTCTCCTCGCCCTCTCCTTCGTCTAGACTCGTTCGCGACGATGCTATGCTAGAGGGAGACGTGGAGAGCTCTGACCCGCCCGAAGATGAGTCTGACATTACATCCTCGCTCGTACGCGTGCGGTAGGGGTAATCATCCGCAGACCGTACAGGGCGGTGTCCTTCACCAATCACTCTCTGAGTCGGAACGCGTCCGATCCTGCGAGACGTAGGAAGACCTGGAAGCGGTGGCGGGGGTTCAGAGCGCGAGGATGTAGGACGGGGATCGGCCCTGCGGTCTAGTGAGCGGGACCGCACGTTTGGCCTGGGCGCTGAAGGTAGGGAGTTCAATGACTTCTGTGGGCGGAGGGTGCGCGCCTGCGTGGGAAGAGGCGGAGGTGCATAGCTAGACGGANGGGGGCGGTCGTTCGCTCGCGGAACTCCTTGGACGCGGAGGGTAGTCAGATTGTCTCGCGGGCCCTGTGTTGAAGGAGCGCGCGCGAGGGGTCGATGGCAGTCCGACGTTGGGGCGAGCAGGGAGAGACATATACAAACCGCGTGGAAACGATAGCTTGGAGCGAGCGCGAGAAGGAGTTCAGTCCTGCTGTTGATGCTGTGAGGCGAAAGGAGAAAACTACGACCGCGCAGCGGGTGTAGAAGAAGGGAGAAGCCACTAATACACCGAGGAGCTGAACGAAAGAAAGAAGAGAAGGAGAGAGGGTCAGCGACCGTCGCAGCGGTACGCGTGCGCAGGGGAGGGGATTCTGTAGTCAGGGTTGGGTACCCACCGAACCACGGTTATATGTAAGCCTCGAGTGTGGGAGCGGCGTCGGAACCGTCACAACCGTCGAAGGTACTCGTGCAACCTGCTGCTGTATGTCGTGGTGGATGTCGGACTGACTTGCAGCCACGATATGTAGGGTGTCAGTGATAGCTGCTCCGGTTGGACACTAGAGGAAGACGTGTGACAGAAGGATATCAAGAGGGCGACAGGACGGTGAGTGAACTGCCAGCAGTTCGTCCCAGTGCAGCTCTTGCGGAGGGTCGTGAGCGGCGTGCAGAGCCTGCAGAGCTCAAGTGCGGCGAGTCCAGCGAGTGCGGTGGAGGAGGAAGAGAGAGCAGGCGGCGGTTTCGATGGATACTCCAGTGCGGCCGCGCGGTCTAGGAGACCGGCCCATCGGCATCAGTCGCACACTTCAAGGATGAGACGGCTTTTGTTTCCAATTGCGATGGGAGCTCTCTGGACAGGACAAATATTGGCGTATGCTGCACAATAGCATCGTATGTGCGCAAGACGAGTTACAGCAGCTGGTCGTCGTTCAGGAGGGTGTCGAGGATGAACGATGTCGCGCGCTCGCCACAGCGGGCGATGACCTCAGCAGGTCACGATGACGAAGAAGTTGCGCCTTCGACTTTCCAGGCTGAGCCAGCTCGTGCCAATTCCGAATTTCTCGTCTGCACTTAACGGCGAGCTCGCCACGCCCTCCAGCGCCCTCCCACCTCTCTCTTTCTGACCGCTTGCACGCCTTCTGCTGCTCACGCGCACAGAAAAGCTCTCAGAAATCATAGAGACAAAATGCTCGCACTCAGGTCAAAGGCGCTGATGAAGTCATCGCCTGCCGCTGCCGCCCGTCGCTGGGCGAGCACCGCCGCGGACAAGGACAAGTTCAAGGTCGTCGTCGTCGGAGCGGGTGCGTAGCAGCTGTCTGATGCATCAGTCGCCGCCGTGTCAGTGGCTGATCGTCGCGCGCACCTTCTGTCTCTCGCAGGCTCCGGTGGTCTGACGGTGGCGAACCAAATCTACAACCGCTTCAAAAGCGCGGGCAAGGCTCTCAACCCTGGTGATATTGCCATCGTCGATGCTGCCGAGTACCACTATTACCAGGTGCGTATGCATGTCGCGTATGTCGCTCCTCAGCACTCACATGTACATGTGCATCTTCCGGTTATTCCACGGATAGCCCGGATGGTGAGTATCGTAACGTTCGAGACCATGCCACCTTGACTGCTCATACACATGTCATGTAGGACTCTCGTGGGTGCCGGCTTGAAGCGCAAGGACGAGACCCGCCGGAGGTTGGACTCGCTCATCCCTGCTCACCTCGCACACATCCCTGAGAACGTCAAGACGTTCGAGCCCAAGTCGTCTTCGGTCACGACGGCTTCTGGCCGTAAGATCGGCTACGAAAACTTGGTCGTTGCAACCGGCCTGCAGATCAATTGGTCGACTATCCCTGGCCTCGAGAAGGCTCTCGCCGACCCGTCGTCTGGCGTGTCGTCTATCTATTCGTATAACACGTGTGACAAGGTGTGGAAGGATATTGACAGCCTCCGCTCTGGCAAGGCCATCTTCACGCAGCCGGCAGGCGTCATCAAGTGTGCTGGTGGTACGTTCCGCAGTCATACTCTTGCACATTCTTCCCAGCTCACTCGGTGCCCATAGCTCCCCAAAAGATCATGTGGATGGCCTGGGACCGCTTCCGCAAGACCGGCCGGGGCGACACCATCTCCGTGGACTTCTACACGGGCATGCCGTCTATGTTCAGCGTGAAGAAGTATTCGGACGCGCTGAACGAGCTCCGCAAGGAGCGCGGTGTCGGCGGTTTCTTCCAGCACAACCTCGTCAGCCTCGACTCCGAGGCGCACAAGGCGACGTTCAAGACCGCTGACGGCACCGTCGACGTCGACTATACCCTCTTGCACGTCTCCCCGCCCATGGGCCCGCTTGACTTCATCAAGGGCTCCCCGATCGCGGACCAGGCCGGCTGGGTGTCCGTCGACCAGGCCACCCTCCGGCACACGAACCCTGAGTTCAGCAACGTCTGGGCGTTGGGCGACTGCTCGAGTCTGCCAACGAGCAAGACCGCCGCTGCAATCACCGCCCAGGCTCCCGTCCTCACAGAGAACTTGTTCTCTGTCGTCGACACTGGCAAGGTCGCCCATGCCGCTTACGACGGTTACACGAGCTGCCCGGTAAGCGTCCTACGAACATGTTATCGGCGGTGTTACACGAGGCTTACTGGGACATAGCTCCTCACTGGCTACGGCCAGCTCATGCTCGCGGAGTTCAAGTACGGCCTTGAGCCCAAGGAGTCCTTCAGCAACGTGCTCGGCGACCAGGTCACCCCGCGCTCCGCGTTCTACTACCTCAAGAAGGACCTCTTCCCCTTCGTCTACTGGCGGTACATGGTACGTCGCTCCACTATCTTCCGCCGGACTCGATGCTGAGAGTTTCTATAGCTCCAGGGCAACTGGTTCGGCTCGAAGGGCTTCATCCGTCCGACGTTCGACCAGTGAGAGGGTACTTCGTATGTAGTAGTTACAATGTAATGTATTGCTGGACTTTGGATAATGTATTGCGCTTTTGCTACATGGGATAGAGACATTGGGGTCTTTACGTGGATTCGTACTTTAAGCTCGTAAGCAGAGTCGTTGGTCGTCGACTCAGCTCGTCGACATATTGGTACAGTACATGTCCTGGTTCGAATCGGATTGAACAGGTTCGGAGGTGGTTCATTTGTGCCCGCCGCCGACCTCCGGAGCCTGGCAGGAACTCGGAGTCCTTCCGGCTTCAAAATCCAAAGATATCATCTATTTCGTCCCGCTTTTTCTTCTTTTTCTTGGCCGGTTTGCTGCCCTCACCGTCCGTCTTCTTCCGTTTCGGGGCGCTCGGCATGGCCGGGGCTGGTGTTTCCTCTGTTAGTTTGATTGCGGGCGAAGGCACTCGCGATTGTTCTATTAGAACGTCAATTAATACAAAATGCGACGGAGAGCACGTCCGGAGGGCGTACCGATCGACTGGGCCAGTTCGTTGGAGAGGGAGAACGACATGGAGTCCGGCGGCTGTGGGTGTTCGTCGGAGAGCGAAAGCGCAGTTGCATCCGCGTCGAAGGTATCGACGACGTTCTCTTCGGGAGCCAGAGATGTGGGTGGACGAGCGAGGGAGCTTCCTAAATCTTCATCCACAAATTCGCCTGGCCCCGGGTCAGCTGGTGGGGTTTTGGATTTCGAGTGGGTTCTTGAGGGTCCAGGCGCTGGAGGAGTCTCAAGGGGAAGCCCCTTCACGAGTTGCCTAACCTTCCCGGCATATGTGGGCTGTTGGACGAGCGTAGGTGAGCGGTGAACCGGGCCCCTCGACATGGAGATGACGCAAGTCCACTTACGAAAGTGGTCTGCAACACTCGGAACGCCGCAGACCAAGCTACTTCGAGGGCACCTCTGACTTCGGACAGGAGGATACTCAGGCGTGATGCAATGGCTGCGAGCGTGAGCACCAGCTGGAGGAATGCACCGCTCTGCATCATAAGCGTAAATGACCTGTTCGGGGCAGGGGGCGCGCATCCGTCAGCTAGTCGGGGGCAGCGCCACAGCACATCGGGGTACGCACTCGTATGCATGAAGGAGGCGCTCCCGAGCCTGGCAAGGGGATTTCAGCACGGTGACACCGGAAAAGGGTCTAGACATTCAGTCGTCCGGCAAGCTTACTCGGTCGATGAGCATGCAACATGCAGAACATCTCTCCATTACGAAAAGTAGTACCCTTGCATCTGGACAGTGGGTCCACGGACCTTTCAGCAGCTTCGTCCTACGCGTCAACAGGCACATCGTCGGTCAGAGACACTATGTAACATCGAAGAGCGTCAGCACTTACGTCCGTGAGGAAGGGTCACCCCAAAATGCAAGTCGGAGGCTCTCGACCACATCGTCGATGTGCATTTCGTCGACGCGCTCTCCGTATTTCCTCATCTCCGCAACGCGCTGCCAGAAGAGTGCTGTACGATGCTGATTCTTGCCCTTGTAATACAATCTCTCCAATACTTGGAGCTCGGTACGGTGGCTTGCCAAGGCGGCTTGCAGCCTCCGAGTAGACGATTTAAGTTGCTTGAGGACTGCATCGATTGCTGGCGTATAGGCGGTGTCTACAGTCGCTCTTGACAGGCAATTTAGTGGAGGAGGATGTGTGTGCCGACGAGGGATGGTCATGGTGCAGTACAAGCCACAACTGTAGCAGCGGCCCGCGCTGCCTGGTGTCCGGACGCGTCGGACTTGGTGGACGAGTGGANCCGGCGCTTAGCGCAAGCCCTTGCTGACCCTGTTCCCTCACCCATCTGGCATCGCTTCACCCTGGCTACTTGGATCATATACCCTTGTTATCTTACTACACTCGTACTTGCACCTGGACGCGACCTCTAGCCTCGCATCATGAGCGGTCAGGGCGGCCAGGATGCCAAATTCTTCCAGCGGGGCAAGATTCAGGTGCGCGATCACACTGCGCTAGACAAGTGCGGGGTCCTGAGGTATGCGGACTCCAGGAATTCCGCGCCGAGCTGGAGGCGGCGGAGACCAAGGACAAGAAGTTCACGAAGCGGAAGACGGTTCTGAAGAAGATTGTTGCGAATATCACCATGGGCAATGATAGTATGTGCAGGCGTATATCGACGCGTAGGCCGCACGCTTATGGACCACATGCAGTGTCGCCTCTATTCACGGATGTAGTCCAGTGCCTTGGGACACCACTCCTAGAAATCAAGAAGAGTGAGTTTACTACATAGGTTATATTGCATACCTACTGAACGGATTCACAGTGGTGTACCTCTTCCTCGTCTGCTATGGCCGGCAGAAGGCCGACCAGTTGCACCTCGTCATTGAGAGCTTTCTGCAGGTAAGTTGGACATGCAACTGCTCCAGCTCATGGAATTCTTGACAACGTGCAGGATTGTAACGACCGCAACCCTCTAGTCCGGGCCCTGGCGATCCGGACCATGTCCTATATACCCACCCCAGTGGTCATCGAAGCGCTCACAGACCAGCTGCGGCACTGTCTCCGAGATCGCGACCCCTACGTCCGGAAAACCGCCGCGATATGTGTAGCAAAGTTGTACGCTGCGGACCCGCGTAAAGCGGAGAAGGGCGGCTTCGTGGAGATGCTACGCGACCTCCTGCTGGACTCCAATGCTACAGTAGTCGCAAATGCCGTCGCAGCACTCTCAGAGATCGGAGATCGCCAGGACGGCGTCATCTTCAAGCTGAACTTGACCGTAGCGAACAAGCTTTTGACTGCTCTTGGTGAGAGTTCGGAGTACGCGTTTTCATTTACCGTCTCTCTGGTCTGGGAACTTAGATGTTGACTCGACCGCGGTAGATGGGGTACCATATACATCCTGGACTCCCTATTGCGCTACGTACCAGAAAAGCATGAAGATGCGGAGATGATTGCGGAGCGGGTCATTGTGCAGCTGAATCATGCCAACTCGGCCGTCGTTCTCACGGCAATCAAGATCCTCCTCTACCTCATGAACTATATGGACAACCGGAAACTCATGGAGTACATCTGCAGGAAAATGGGTCCTCCATTAGGTGAGCTCTCATGCACTTAATCTTTATAAAATTCTGTTTTAACATGTTACAGTGACACTGCTATCCTCTGGGCCGGAGGTTCAGTATGTCGCACTCCGAAATATCCTCCTCATAATTCAGAGACGACCGGCCGTGCTGAAGAACGACGTCAAAGTTTTCTTCTGCAAGTACAATGATCCAATATACGTCAAGTTGGCGAAGCTTGAAATCATGTACCGTTTGGCTCGTGAGGAGAACGCACGGGAGGTCCTAGCGGAGCTTCAAGAGTGAGTGGCTTTCTCCATATCAGCAGAGTGGCATGTGTTGACCATGAGGACGGTTGCAGGTACGCGTCTGAGGTTGACATTGACTTCGTCCGCAAGGCAGTACGATCAATCGGTCGCCTCGCCATCAAGGTCCAACCCGCCGCAGACGCATGCATACAAGCATTGTTGGACCTCATCGATACGAAGGTGTCATACGTCGTCCAGGAGGCCGTCATCGTGATCAAGGACGTCTTCCGGAGGTATCCAGGGAAGTACGAAGGCATCATCCCGACGCTTTGCCAGCATCTCGATTTGCTGGATGAGCCTGAGTCGAAAGCGGCAATGATATGGATCATCGGGCAGTTCGCGAACCGGATTGACAACGCAGACGAGCTCATGGACGATCTCACGTATACATTCCTCGAAGAACCTACAGAGGTACATATATTCCCAGCCTCGGTCGATCCCGAGTCCTCACAACCGTCATAGGTCCAGCTTGCGCTGCTCACGGCTGCGGTCAAATTGTTCATCTACAAGCCACACTCGGACACCACGAAGGCGCTCGTGCACAAGGTGCTCAAGTGGACGACTGAGGAAGTCGACAACCCCGACCTGCGCGACCGCGGCTTCATGTATTGGCGTATGCTCGCTATTAACCCCACTGTCGCGGGAGAAATCGTGCTGGCCGAGAAGCCCGCGATCACGACGGACGCCGATCGCATGGACAGAGGCGCGCTCGACCAGCTTTTATTGCATACGGGAACGTTGGGTAGCATCTACCACAAGAACCCCGAGGTACGCTATGTCGATTCCAGCGCGTGAGATGTACCCCACTGACCGTGCAACTACCGCAGACGTTCATCCGGGGTGCTACTGGCAAGGCTCTCACCGATAGCCCAGCACTCAACCCCCTTAGTCGACAAGTGCTCGTCCCCATCGCACGCACCAACCTACCTCCTACTACTATCAACGTGCCAGGCCCAGGTCCTCCGGAGCCTTCACGGGCGCCAGGCCAAGCAGCAACCGGCGACCTTCTGCAGACCGACGCACCACCGCCGCAGAACGGCGCCTCTGCCGACCTCACAGGCGCGTTCTTCCGAGTCTCAGGAGAGCCCAGAAGACGGCGGGGACGACGAYGAGGCGGTCCCTCAGGCGCCTGCGTCGGACCCGTACGCCGCACTTGACGCTGCGTTTGGAGGGTACATGGCGGAYGAGCCGCGGCCGCAGAACAAGGACTTGCTGGATATGATCTGAGGTGRCTTGGAGGGTGCTGTGCTTGTAAAGTAATGTCAGCTGTTGTATCTACCATGTGNTTNNNACCTGAGTCCCGCGATGGATGGAGCATYTTTGCRGTTYCRTCCGACGATATCGATGYTCAGTCTGGATGCCTATATTCTGTCGCTCGAGGAGCATAGCATGCAAAGACACTCTACCGGCCAAGTCAGATCGTAGCATCGCATTAGTGCATGCATAAGCTTGATACGTGTAGATGGTTTATGGCCACGCTAGATATCCTACAAACCCTTGGAACGCCAATGCTGCCCCTATGAACGCCCGCTGCGACGTTCTCCTAATCGTTCGCGCTTGCCGTCGCTGTCATTGGAAAGCAGCCTTGATTGAGCCCATGATCGTTTTCGGCCTCAACGAATTGTAGTGCTTGGAAGCAATTGTCAGCATCACGCATGCCTACACACAACGCACGAAAACCATGGCTCACCTCTCCCAGTCCATATAACCGTCGATGGTAGCTGATATACACTACTCGCTTGYCACCGGGAGMAGAATGTGTCTGCCCCGAAGGATCATGCACYACAACGGGYGGCTTTCCRCCYTGCACGACRTGGATAGGGACATTGAACGCTCGGCTGAGGGCGACAACCTCGGGTTCCCCGCCCCACACGGCAGTGTCGCGCATCGTCGCGCAGTACCGTTCGAACCCTGCGCGATCCATGAGCCCGGACTCGGACGCGCCCGCAGAGTCCTCGCCTAGATCGGAGGGCAGGAAGGGAAGGAAGTCGTCGGGATGGCTCTGGATGTAGTCGGCGGCGGCTTTGCGGCAGGTCGTGTATGTCGCTTGAGAGGAGGGGAGGATGCCGAGGAGGGACAACTGGTCGGCGACGGCTGAAAACAGACAATGTCCATCTGGTGTAATCTAGKGGAAYGRYGRYATTCAGACACASGTTCGCTCTGCATGCATGTNTTGAGAATTYCTGACCTCRTGTACYTTCAGGCCGAGTTCCTCGCAYGTCTTCTTGATCTGTTCTTCCTCCTCCTTCGCTTCGCGTTCTAACCTCGCGTCGGCTTCTGCGTCRGTAGGCGCGTACGASTCCGCAAGCGCTGCGGCCTTTCTYGCCTATATCTCCCGGTYCCGTGAGCTTCCMCRYRTARTRCMATRACRAAGCGNGACCAACCTGTCTCGCTTTATGCCGCGCTTTGCTATCCTTCTTGGGTGCAGACTCGAGCTTGTCGGCCACCTTGTCRATGTTCATCTCGCTCAAGACAGCYGCGGACTCCTGCTTCACAGACTCGTTTTTGGAGTCCAGTTGAGCAAAGAGATCGTCCATAAGCTCRTCATCATCCACGTTGGTKTCGACCGGTGGAGGAGCCGGGGCAGGAGGAGAGAGCATCTTCTTCAGCTTGTTCTTTTTCGGAGCCATGTGTTAYGCAGGTATAATRAGATGTRGTCAACTGRATWTGAAAAYACAGAGCYRAGTGCGGGTGAACAGGGATACAAGCGTAGTCTGAGGTAATTATACGAATGCAAGATGATGGAGCCAGGAAGAGCGGTRAAGATGAAATCTCGATGGCTGCAGGGAATTGATCGAGGTCATCATAAAGCACCATGCGATCTCAGATARACCCTAACCACGGCGTGAAAGTAGACACGGCCCGACGCTCCGATGGTCCGCGACCACCAGTGCGCGTCGCCGCTCCGTCGGAGTGCTCTCATCTGTGGATCCTATGCCATGGGACCATAAACCTCGTAGAGGGTGCAGGCTCRTCGTAATCTGATCCTCGTTGCACCTTGACTCTTATCGTCAACTTCAAGCTGTCGCGCCAAGCACTCGCCCGACTTTCTCGTCTTGTTCACTCACTGTCCACCATGCCGTCCACGAGGATTCCTGTGCTTTTTGTATGTGYCCAATGCTTAATTGGGTTATGAGGGCTACTACAGTACTGAACATCGCGGGTTTACTATAGGGTACTATGACTATGGGCGAGGCSGGCAAGAACGGTGTGCGCACATCMGATCTCAAGGAGTGTCAAGAGATCCTCGACACGTTCTTCAGCCACGGYCACAAGGAACTCGACACSGCGCGYATGTATGCAGAGGGRACYACAGAGCCCGTCAGTRYTCCAACYTCAGATGCAMGRMNCGTCNNANNNGCTRACSCCAGAACGCAGCTGCTAGCAAAGCTCGACTTGAAGGGTGCSACTATCGATACGAAGTGAGTGGGGCATTTCTTGCTGAGTGGTCTTATCTCACGTCTACTTGACCAGGGTGTACCCGGTGAACCCCGGKGATCACAAGCCAGCCGCACTCCGCGCGACGTTTCARACKTCGTTGCAATTGCTGGCACCGAACAAGGTCAGGGTCCTRTACCTCCACGCCCCGGATCGCAGTGTGCCTTTYGAGGAGACCGTACGCGAAGTCAACGAAATGTACAAGGAGGGCCTCTTGTRAGTAGANNTCCTCGCCGTCATTNTNGWYCGCTATGTCWCTKATKGCTNGNWRTGGSCCNNTYGYGRCRYAGCGAAATCTTYGGSCTGAGCAACTACGCGGCATGGGAGGTGCGTCCAGCACCCCTATAGTYGAYAYGRMTGCTCACYATCTACAGGTTGCTGAGATAGTCGGTATCTGCAAGGCTAATGGGTGGGTCCAACCCAAGATCTATCAAGCGTGCGTGTCATCCCTCCGTAAATTTAGCACGGCTTACTAACCCTTTCGCGATAGGATGTACAACGCCGTCACTCGTGAGATCGAAGCCGAGCTTGTGCCATGCTGCCGGAAGTTCGGTATCCGTATTGTGATTTACAACCCTCTCGCGTGAGCACGTGTCCTTCCAACNTTTTTTGTTGGGCAATGATTGATAGTACGGTTCCGTGCCTTAGCGGCGGCTTCTTCGCGGGGAAGGTCGCTGCGCCGGACGCACAGGCACCGACTGGAGGACGCTTCGATCCTAGCAGTAAGATGGGACAGATGTACCGCGCGCGCTACTTCAAGCGTGGATTCTTCGACGCGCTCAACTACCTCAAGCCGATTGCGGTAAGTCACCGGGTCCACTTCGGCGGCCTGCCTCGGAGCAATGCTGAAGTATACTATTCTGTCACTTCCAGGAGAAGCACCAGCTTCGTCTTACGGAGATAGCGCTGCGCTGGTGCCAGCACCACTCAGCATTGGCGCCAGAGGACGGAATCATCCTGGGCGCGAGTAGCGCGGCACAACTCGAGCAGAACCTCCAGGACTGCGAGAAGGGCCCCCTTCCCGAAGAGATTCTCAAAGCTCTCGACGAGGCCCGCTTGATTGTGGGCGCGGAAGCGCCGACGTATTGGCGGTGAGAAGGCGTAAAGCAAGCTTTGGATGATTGTTGAAGTGCAGATAACATGGCGACATACACCCCTTGAAATATCTCACGGCAGGTTTAGCTCGGCTTTGTATTAGTATCTTGATACGTTGTCTTGAATTAGCACAAGAGATGATGTGGATTCGATCTTTGCTTCGCCAGCAGAGAGTCGTATGCGACAGTTCAAGCATCACGGTCAATTCTCACTACACTTCTACATTGCTTCCGCTATTGCTAAGGGCATCCTTTGCACGCTTCATTCAAACAAGTGCATGAGAAGCTCTGTACAGAACTTTAGTTCAAAGGGTATCATCCTGACATCGCCTCTTCAGCTATTCTGCATCAGTGTGTATCGCTTCGTGCTCATAGCTCATCTGCTCTGAACCCACGCTAGTTCCACGACAGCACTGCAATAGCAATTCCRAACTCAAAACAAGGTGCACACTACGAGTAGACTAGTGAAAGCTGACCGAATTCCGCCATGGCCCTAGGGAAAGCAATCCAAAAAATCCTACAAAATCACCGCGTCGCGTCCGCCACCTCCACAACGCGCAAGACATCCGAGATYACCTTCAACGAGTCCTCTGAACATGCACATCGTYAGAGATGAGCATGTTAAGACGKCARAGGTGAACACTCACCCATGAATGGCATCTCATATCCCAGCTTCCTCGCGCTCATATCGATCGTTTCTAGTGCTGCATTCCAGGATACGCCAGCAGCTAGAGCAGGTCTCTTCGCGACATGGACTACGATCTTTGCGATCATAGACCAACACAGCTGTAACACGCAGCACGCCGCAGTCAGCYTCTTCYCGTCAGGTYGYGCCCAGRGYGATGAAGYGCRTACCCCTAACAGCGGATCCAACAGRATGAAATCRTTGTCCTTGAAGCTGCGCGTRATGCCGACGACCTCCATGACGACGTCCAAGCTGCGCTGCATGCTCTCGGGGTGGTCGCGGTGCACGAGCCAATGCAGCTCCGCCTTGCTCGCGAGGGCGACGACGAGGGAGAACTTGAGCGCGACGCCRTGCGCGCGGTCGCCGTAGAACGTCGCCTTGAGCATCTCCGCCTCGAYTATGGCCGCGTGCGCGGAGACCTCGTCGAGCAGCGGCCAGTAATGCTCGAACCACGCCGGCCGCCCTGGCGAGAAGACGCCCTGGTGCGCGGCCGCGGCGAGTTTGGCCCATGCATCCGCGAGCCGGCGCGTGCGCACGAGCAGGAGGAGGCTACGCGCGCGGAGGTAGACGACGTTGGTTTTGGCAAGATAGGGATAGATGATCTGTCCGGTTGCGKRTATCAGTCATTAAGGGGNTGCGAGAGGAAAGGRRGRGATAGAGGAGCGTACGGAGACTGCTTTGAAGCCTTCGTCGTAGCTTGAATCCAGTCTCTCCGCGACGGAGAAGACCAGTGCGGAACATCGGTCGAGGTACATGAGGTGGCTGAGGGTACTGATGAGCTCTACCTGTGCGGGAGACGCCTCATGCATCGACAGCGGGTCGAAGTCCTCGGGGCTGACGGGGAAGCGGAGCTTGTGATGCAGCGCGACGCGCACCGCCATCTTGAGCTGCTCCTCGCCGTCCTCCATCTGCTTCTTGAGCAGGAAGTAGATCGCGAGCAGATATCGGATCTGGATTTCGGTCGTCGGGTCGACGTCCTCGAGCGCAACCCAGAGGAGCTGGAGCTGCTCGAACTCGACGTGTGGGAAGATAAAGATGTGGCGCTGGACCTGCCATAGCAGGCAACCCAGYAGCTGTGCCATATACGTAAACGATGGGTGCACGACCATTCCCGAGAGGTCGCCCGCGAGGATGGCCTGCAGCTTCGCGCTGCTGAGCGTACAGCCGCATTGACGCGTGTGCTCMGCGAAGACGGCGCGGCTGGTAAGGGGTGCGGTTGGTATGTGCCTCGAGGATATCAAATCAGACAGACGCTCACAATTCTTCGAGCCCTTGGGGTATGGCAGGAGTGGATATGCTGTGCACATCCATGGTGGGAGAGGGTGTGGAGATGTGGTTGAAGAGCGCGTTCAGAGCTTGTGGAATGTTATACATGAATCCATCATGYGCAACAGAAGGGATTGCATGAACGTCAGGYAGGCGGGATGACGACGCCACTGGTTGCTGGACATGAGARATCGCTTGCGCAACTGTCGTGTCATGAGYAAGTCTGCGTATCATGGAGTACGGCTGCCATACGCACGATGACTAGACTGCGCCTGGCCCCGCAGAGCAGTGATCTCATTTTCGTACGCCACGAGTCGTTGCTCGAGTTCATGTGTGCGAAGGATGAGCGCGTCAGTCAGCGTGCGCTCCACGTTTTCRTCGTACGTGCAATCTCTCTCTTTTCCTGCCACTTCGCATGTCGTACAAAAGGGCCTCCGCGCATCGCATTTCTGCAATAGACTCAGCAGGCGRCGGAGATGAACCTTCTAGCCTCGCACCCACCTTCTTCTTCCTCCTGCGAACCGAGGACGTCGACGTCAGGGTTCTTGCATTTACACGGGGCAAGAAGGGCCGGCTGAGAAGCATACCTGCACGGAACACACGCAGCTCCCTTCTTCAGGTACTCGCCCTTGGGCCCAGGCGGGGATGTGGCAGCCGARGTGTATTCACACTCTACRGGACGTCGAGCCTTGGAGCAGGGCCCGCAGACGGGTACGGCACCGTCGCATTTCTGCACTGCATTTGAGCGGGCTGACCGGCCAGCAGATCAGAGGATCTGCGGGGCGAAGCCTACTTACCACTTTGCGGCCTCTAAAAGTGTATAATGATCGTACCGTGCACAATTATCGGGCGGGGACCGATTCCGATCGGTGAGAGTTAGCGTTCGTCAGACCGCTGCGGCACGTTGAACGACASAGTGGGAGATGGTATTTACCGGCACGCTGAACACGTCTGGCTTCCRACCATGAACGCGAGGCTTGCGRSTTGGGTGGTGGTGGTTCTGAGACAAGACGAGACACGATCCGGTTCAGAAGATGACAGAGAGCGCACCCATCACCAAAGATCGGGTCGTCGTAAGCGCTTTATAGGGTATGAGAACTGTGAGAGCATGCGCGCTCCGAGGCGTCAGCCTTCCTGTCAGCCGAATGGGCGGGGAATCCGAAAGGGGCGTCGTGCGTCTCACAGGCACCCAGCGCTACCACTCCATCGCCCGCTGGTTGCTGTCTGAGGCGATACATAGGCCACACGCGGGCTTCACCAAAGTTAGATGGGCTATAGCCGTGAACGCATATACGAAGATGCATTGCAACGCTATCCGCATGCTTCAAAATGGACTGCGGGCGTACCTCCGAACTAGTAGTGCATGNNNGNYGTTGCGTNNCACACGNNTCGCATGTTTTGTTGGTGCGCTGAAGGACGCGTGACACGACGTGGAGAGCATCGTCACGGTGGCTGAAAGTCACGCTTCTACCCACATCGGTGTTGGCTCNTATGTTCTCAATGAAAATGSACATACGCACATRCGYGTGATTTYGGACYACATCTAAAGTGCCGTCCTCATGYTCTAAGTGTGTGCAGGGGTCTGAGAGCTGTGCTAGGTCGCCATAGAGYACTGTGAGTCGTGACAACTCGGTCACGTGCACCCAACGCGACTTCAACGTTCCGGTTGTGTGCGGTGGATGTGCTTTGCTTTCTCTATCCGCTACCCTCACCGCTTTTNCTCTTTGACCGCGCTCACCGTCTCCTCTCGCGATATCCTACTACGCTGGCGTGAATAACCTGCTGGACTCTGGCGTACACGTATCATGGCTAGCAATGTGGCTATAGACTCGGGCCAAATGGACTCMCCGCTCTCCCTACTGAGCTCTCCTTCTCAGGCGAGCGATGCCTCTAGTGTTGCTACAGATAGAGTCTTCTTTGGTCCCGTCCGATCTCCCGAGAAGAGGTTCGCCAGGCGCGCTGGTAGCGCCCCCTTTCGCACGCCTGTGCGCAGGTCTACTAGACTTTCATCTGCAATGGTTCCTCCWCCCATCTTCCCGCAGCACCGGGCTGCTCTAACTAGCTCGCGAGAGGGTACGCCCGATGAGGATAGTCTCGTGGATGGTGCGTACACTAGCCTTTATGTTAACCCGCTGCTGTGTCGATCATTGGTACAGAGCCATCCGTTATGCTGGCGAGTAGAGTTTTGAGCGCGTCTGGAAACCCTTCGCCACCGCCCAGTCCACCACTCCCCTCCGAAKCAGGGCCGTCTACTTTCATGGATGTACAGCTTCTAGACATCTCAAACTCCCCACAACCTCAAGCAACGCCTATCGAGACTCCAACAGGTCCTCTCATACCTATTGACGATGTCCCAGAGCCCTCTGCAGCCCCAGCTCCAATCATCTCACGCGCTACGACGCCTACACCTGCCCATATCGATGTCGCGAATACTTCGCAGCCTGACCTTATCACCTTCGACTCATTTTCAGCGTCACGCGACACCGATGGGCCTACAACCTCCGAACCACAGTACCAAGAAAGCCTCCCTGCGAGGCTCACCGCGTCCACGATTGATGACCTTCTTTCAATGTCTCCCCGCCCTATAATCTCCGCTACACARGAGGACATTCCCGACTCGACGCTAGCCGAACCACAAAGCGATGCTACGGCCCCAGAAGACGAGGAGGAGGTCGAGAATTCTCTCGTCATTGAGGTCGATTCACCCACGTTGCCCACTCTACTCGCTAATAGCCCCCCGCCAGAGGCAGGACGCGTAGAGGACTCAGAATCAACAGCAGAACATGTCCAGGGCTCCACTCCGCAGCTGCGCCGCTCTAGTCGGCCGCGGAAAAGTCGTAGTTCTCTGCCTCAAACGGTGGCTACCCCTCCACAACCATCTACCTCGTCCATCGAAGTTGTCGATGAATCTAGCGGCACCRCGCCTACTCCTGCCTCACAAGACGCTCAGCCCAGCCCCGCCAGAAAACGTAAACTCAAACCTACGCCGCGCCTAGGCAGTAACATCCTAGATGGTACTGCCGACGTCTCGACACCTAGGAGGGTGCCTCGGACAGATCTGACGAGACGCGACTTGGGCTCATTATCACCTATGTCGGCCGCTGTTCTGAAACAATTGCTCCCCGCAGCTGCTCCAGGAGACAGCGTCAGCCGGTCTACTACGCCACAACCGCAGACTAGTGAACCTGCCGGACCATCCGAACCTGCAGCACCACCGAGCACGCCACCAAATCAAGCGGCCAACCTTGTCTTTCCCAAGGTAGGTTCCCAGGTGGATGGTACGGCGACTGAGATCCAACGGCCTCGGAGCCCTTTGCGACCGTTCCCCATGTCCCCTTCTAAGCTCGATGACATCGCCCGCACGCCGGCGAGGCGCGTACCTATCGCCCAAGCTATCGCCGAAGGTACATACTCTGCGCAGAAACTTCCTGCGCTGTTCGGCGCCCCACGACCTACCGCTGCCCCTGGATCTCCTGTGTTCAAGCGGCTCGCGCTCGACGACCCTACACGGAGCCCCGCCAAGCGTGTCCCCATTAGTGAAGCGGTAATCATTCCTCCATATTCCCCAAACAAGGGTAAGGAGGTCGTTCGTCCTTCCTCCCCCGTACGTCCTGTACCGAGAGAGAGGGAACGGAGCGGCTCAGCTGAGCCTCGACCGCTGCTAGGCAGGAAGGAGAGGGGTGCATCCGCTGAACCGACAACTCGTCCGCCTGCGCTTGGTCGCAGGCCGTTCTTCCAGAAACCTGCGTCCTCTGACGGAATAACGTCGAGTAGCGCCTCAACAAAACCGCGCACTGCTCTTCCATTTCCCCTCGTACAGTCCCAACGACTCCATCCGTCTATCCCAGAAGCAGACGAACCTGGCCCATCTGTTGTTCGCCCGTCTACCGCGACCGCAGGCACTTCGTCTCAGAGAGCTCAACCTACAGCCAGTCCGGCAAAGGGTGTGTCAAGCCTGAGACAGCCCTCAGCGGGAGCTGGCAGCAAGATCCCGAGGATTGGAGCAAAACCTTACGCGAGGCCCAAGGCCGCAGGAAAGCCCGAAGGCTCGTCTAGCAAGTTGCCAACACCTGCTAAGAGTAGGCCTGCATCCAAGGTCAGAGCGCGCGACATTCATAGTTCTATGCTGTACATTTATTAACGGCGCCGTCTATCCATAGCCTCTTCGAATAGTGACGGTCGGATCATCCAGCAGCAGCGATGAAGGCACTACCTCGAACCCTCCAGCCTCTAGACCACTCCGACAACAGCTTGCCGCTCCTCCACAGCGTGAACCCTCCGCCGCGACAGGGCTGAAGCGTAAGCGGGAAGCTGAGGCATCGACATCCAAAGCAACAGCGCCTGCCGCCCAATCCGTCATCGTCATGCGGAAAGTACTGCCTGGCATGTTCAACAAGGGAGAGAGCGCAACCTCCGGTTCATCCGCTGAACAGGTCACGACACGGCCTCCAGTGGTTGCGTCACCAGCGAAACCTGTAGGTCCTATCAAGGCGCGCTCTGCAGCGAATTGGAAACGTCCACAGCCTGCGGGCGAGTCAGCACCCCCTTCATCACCCCCTCTCCCATCAGTGCAAACGGCTCTGAGCGCCACGGTTGCCGAACCTGGACCACCGCTACAATCTACACCAGAATCCGCGCCTGCCGCAGCAGCCGAACCTCCCAAAGAGGTTGTAGAGCCCAGCCCTGCGAAGATATCTCAAGAAACTGTCTCTGCTCCTGAATCCACGGCACAACCACACCCTAGCGGCAAGACGCCACCAGTCGCACCTGATGCTGGACCATCTACCGAGGCGACTGTTGCACGAGATCACCCGGAGCGGCAACACCGTCGCTCAACCCGGTCTAAGCGCGGCCAAGAACGCGCACCGACGACAGACGTATTCGGTACCGTCGCACCCCCCGCTGCAGGGAGCTCAACGCGTACCTCCCACCACAGACGCAAGCCTGGCCCGTTCCCGTCCGAAACCGCTGGCCCCTTCGCGGGAATGAGCGCACTCGCGCTCAAGACGCTCACCACCGCAAACACGCTGAAGAACCAGCAGCAGGTCGCCGTGCTGAAGACCGAAGTCGTGCGGAAGGAAGGCCCGCGTCCGGACAGCCCCACGACGAAGGTGCGCACGGCACTCGATCGACAACGTGAGGAGCGCGTGCAGCAGCGGAAGGAGCGGGCGGAGAGGCGGGCGAGGCGGTCTGCTGGGGACGAAACGGGCGAAGGTTTGGGTATCGGGGTGAACGAGGCAGGCGATGCGAGCTTCATGAGCGTCGACCACGATCCGGAAGATGCGCCTGGGAGGCATAGAAGGGGCCCTGGAGACGAGGAAGACTACGAGACACCGCCCAGGCCGGAACGGCCTGCGAAGCGTGCACGGTTCGAGGGCGCAGAAACAGATGCAGAGAAGGAGAAGGAGGCGGCGGAGAAGCGGGTGAAGTGGGACAAGGGTCTGCACACGACGGTGTACCTGGACGACAGCCCTCCGAAGCCGAAGCGGGCCCACCAAGCGGTGCCTACGCAGAAGAGCTGCCTCGCGGCCGCTGCGAAAGTAAGTCGAAGGCTCTATCTATGCTTCCCCTTCTACTGTGCGGGGCTGTTGACTGACGATCGTTCATGCGCAGGCGCTGCGTCTAGACATGCTGGGCAACGTGTTGAACGCCGAGCTGCCCGTGCGCGGACTCGTGCGCGAGAACGTCGTGGTGAAGAAGTTCGTGTTCGACGATGACGCAGAGCCGGAGGTTGCCTCTCCCGCCCCAGCGAAGAGCACGCGGAGCAAGAGCAAGAAAGCGAAAGCGACGTCGTGATAGACATTGCGGCGCACGCTGTCCGTATATCTATATATCCCGTATTTCGCGTTATATCCTTACTATATCGCATCGCTATGAACTTCTTATATTGCTGTCGAGAGAGCGTCGTATTGTATAATTTTGTATGCCACCGTGTTGTTCTTTTTCTCCCTACCTTCTTGAGGCTTGAAGCTTGAAGCTTGATTCTTGGCATTTGCTCATACACACCACACGCGCGGGTTTCCGGTAAGTTGATATACAAGGGATGGTGTATGGTACAGCAAGATTCGCTCCGATATGTACACATCCTTTTCCTTTTCCGCCAGTCTTCTTGGTCACCCTTACTTGCCACCACGGTAGTTGATGGTGGGGCTCGCCTGGTTCACAGGCAGCACGAAGAGCTCGGCGATGTTGACGTGCGGAGGACGAGATGCCGCCCAGACGATCTCCTCAGCGATGTCTTCCGCCACGACTAGCACAAACATAACACATTCAGTGCCCGTGACGTTGAGACGAGACGACAATGTACTCACGGGGTTGGAGGCCCTCGTAGACCTTGTCGGCAGCTGACTTGTCACCACGGAACCGAACGACGGAGAACTCAGTCTCGACCATGCCTGCGACAATTATGAGCTCCGCGCCGACCTGCGGAATAAGGGCACTCACCAGGCTGGATCTCTGTTACACGGATCGGGGTATCGACGAGCTCGCGCATGAGCGCACCGGTGAATGCATTGACGGCGTGCTTGGTCGCGCAGTAAATGCTTCCACCCGCATAGGGCTCACGGCCTGTATGCGTCGTGCGCGTGAGAAAGTCCCTTGAGCATCAAACCGTGTTCTACGGATTCTTACCAGCGATAGAACCGATGTTGATAATGTGGCCGGTCTTGCGAGCCTTGAAGTCTGCAACGCGTCAGTAAGCGGGAAATTACATTCCGAAGAGCAAGGGGATATGCTGACCTTTGATGAATAGTTGTGTGACGGCGATGAGACCGAATACGTTCACAGAGAACATGGCCTCGATGTCGGCGTCGGAGATATCTCCTACACGCTCCACACCCAAGACGAAGCCCGCATTGTTCACTGAATATGACAGCAGTCGTGAGACGTCAGCTAAGCTCTGCAGGCACGTAGTAGGTACGACCAACCTAGGATATCGACCTTCCGGAGCTCCTCCGGTACGTTATCGAGGAAGGAGGCGACCTGCTTCTTGTCGGAGACGTCGAGCTGGACGGTCGCGAATTTGCCACCCTGCTGGAGGCCAGACTCCTTGTGTGCTTTCGCGCATTGCTCTGCTACAGACTTGAGTGCCTCGGTGCGGCGTGCTGCCAGGATCACGTTCGAGCCTCCCTATAAGGCATCAAGACCATCATCAGTTCAATTGATGATACAACTCCCGCAGGCCAGCTGGGTGTATCAAGCGTACCTTGGCGAACAGGACCGCAGTAGCCTGTTGAACGTGACAGATCCTGTTCAGTACTTCCGTTCATCGCTTGAATCATGCTGGTGATGCACTCACAGCACCGATACCAGCGCTCGCGCCCGTAACGAGAACGGTCTTTCCGATGAGACGAGAAGCGTTGAAGACCGACATGGCTCTGTGCTGGATGCGGGACAAGATGGGTGTGCGCGCTCTGTCGAGGTCGGTGGCGGCGAGTAATAAGAGCCCCGGATTGCGCGAGCGCAATAATGGCGGAATGAAGGGGAGCCGTCCGCGGCCGGGGAGCTGTCGAGCGCGGGGGAGCAGCTGCGAGCGGTCACGATGATCGAATTAGCCATAATCGAGCTGCTATCTACAATCAATCCCACGCGGACTGCATCTCTTGTGCTCTCACCATCGTGGTCGACTCTCTCAGCCGCCTGTTGCTGCTGCTTGCCTATCCAAGGGAGGTCTTTGCTGCTGTCGAACTTGAAGGTGGACGGAGAGGCCCGCTAGCGAGGGCCCGCATTTGATGGTATGAGTCCAAGCGATGGTCTTGATGTCATGGACGGCCTCGACACACAACGGTGGGAGCGCCTCCTGGTGTGGCTGCGCGACAAGCATGGCATGGACACCGCTGCTCTGCGTATCGAGCCGAGAACAGTCCCAGGTCTGTTCCCATACCTGATATGAGCAGGTGATCACGTTATTGAGATTGTGGTAGGGGCGGGAAGGGGTCTGTTTGCTACAAAGGACATCCCGGTACGTTCAACGCACCACAGATAGGAGAACGCTTGCTGAACTTATATACTAGCCCTCCTCGATACTTTTCGAGATTCCCAGTGGCGCGTTGATGAACGCTGCGACTGTACTTCCGCTGTATCCCCAGATCAAGGAAGGCCAACTTTCCGGCACCCAACTCGTCTCCCTGCACCTGCTTCTGCACAAACCGCCTGGGGACGCGGACTCACTAGATCCAACCTTTGGACCATATATCACTACATTGCCACGGGACTTCTCAAGCCATCCACTGACTTGGCTTGTCAACCGTCAGCGAAAGAAAGAGGATGCATGGAGCCGTTACCTTCTTGACCATGTTCCCCCAAGCGCATGGCAGGCAATCTCTAAGCTGGAAAAACGATTCTGGAAAGACTGGGACGCTGTGGCTGGGTTTATGGTAAGATCGCTCGGTCGAACTCCCTGCGCGATGCATAACATGTCTCAGGGAGCAAATCTAGCCGTCCTGACACAGTCCACAAGGCCGGAACTACGACATGCACGTACCATCGAACGCGAAGCGCTGCTCTCAGACTATCTGTGGGCCTGGCTAAACGGTTTCTACCCCGCTCTCAGCTTCCTTTAGCACGGAGTCTCATGAGTTCTTCGCAGTGAACACTCGATGCATCTTCTACCGCATACGCCAGAACCGGTCTGACCCCGACAACTTCACGCTCTGTCCCATCTTGGACTTCGCCAATCACGGCACAGAACGGACGCATATCTTTCCCGTCGTCGAGTCGGAGATTTGGGGCACCGCCGGGCAACGCGCGCCAGCGGGTCGAAAGAAGGCAAAGGCAGACGCGTTCGCGTTCTACGGACCATCCGACATAACGGTCTCTCAAGGCCGAGAGCTCCTCTTGAAGTACGGCGCCCACTCCAACCGATTCCTATTCTCGGAATATGGCTTCGTGACTAGGTTCCGTCCGAGCGACATCTCGAGCGGCAGTTTCGAGGGAGAGGTGGATGTACAAGAGTTCGTCGAAGAGATGATAGACAAGGCGGGACCTATCAAGACGGTTATTAAGTTCACTTTGGAAGACTCAGGGTACTGGGGGTGCGTTCCATGATCACCTGTATTGTGATATGCCAGGCTTGACAGCTGACGCCATGGCCGCGTCTATAGCGACTGGACGCTGCACAGTGCTCCGCGTCCTGCGCACCCCTCATGGCGACTGATCACTGCACTCCGTCTAATCTGCGCTCTTGAACGATATTCAACGCCGACATTCGAGACGCGGACGGCAATCAATGCGTGGACGGATGTCACCAACGGGGTAGGGCACACGATATCGTCTGTGAACGAACGCCGATGGAGACAACGACTGCTGGAGATATGCGAAGCCATTCGCGAGCGTGCACAGTCAAGCAACATCAACAAATCTCAAGGTGGACCGTCCTGGGTGTCGTGGATGGCGGAAAATGTGCGCATACTCTGGAGAGAGGAGTTGGAGGTGGCAGAGGCTGTCATCGCTAGTATCGGCGCAGGTGAAGAGTTCTGAGGCTGTTTAAGTTGATCGACTCCTGTCATGGCAAAAGGGTGTTATCTAGCACTCACTCACTTGGTATCTTCGTTGAGCCTTTTGTGAACGAATGCTAGGCAAACCTTCATAAGATCGCTGATCGTACCTGTGGTTTAGCTATAACTGCATGCGTCGAGGTGACGTAGATGTATCCTAGCATGGTTGTAGCATCGCACAGCTTGTACGAACACGATGTCTTGTATACCGACCTTGATAGTCGGAGACTGTGAAGTTGCGAACTGGAGGCAATGCGAGGAACCCTTAGCCTGAGAAGTTCAAGTTGTTCACCGCCAGAGAGGATGCTTACGTAACGAAGCGGTACAGCGCTGCCTGGTTGTGCGGGAGTTTTGGCCTCAGCCCGGCTCATACGACTTAGACTCGGCGGCGTCAGCTCGCCTTCGCCTCCTTCCTCCTGTCTCCTCTCTTCCCCTCCCGCCTTCATTTACGCTCGCGACCAGCCTACTCTCTCGCTGGGATCACAGTCCTCTTCCAGGACGCCTCGTCCTGCTTGCTCTTGCACCCCCTACTGGCTCTTGCTTCCCGTCCTCCTCGTTTCTGATCCGCATTCCTCTGTGGCCTCTGCCTCGTTCTCGAGATGGCTCTACCAGAAGCGCTGAGCACCAAGGCCCAGCGGGCATTTCTAGCGACCGGTATGTTCGGCTAGTGGCCTCCATTCGCCCTCCGCAAGAACGCTGACCCGTCCATGTAGTGCTATTTCGTCAGTGTTACCGCATGTGGTAAAGTGTGGCGTCGTACTGAAGGCGGGGCGTGCTGCAGAGGCGATCGTGGTCATCGTCATGGTCGCCATAGTCTTTGGAAAGGTCGCCGATCATGTGGACTTGGTACTATCGCGATACAAGGTATGTCTGCACCAATCAATGTGTACTATGTACGCATCTCAGTGAGTGCGTGTAGACCATCCCGTGTTACCTCGCTCTGTTCATCCTTGCCGAGTAAGTATTACAATGCTACTCCACCTCACGCCTGAGCTGATCGCAACAGAGTCTTCGAGGTCTTCATGGCCTACGATGCGCTGAGGTTGCGGAACATCATTCAACTCGTTGGAATCCTCCGTGCGTTGCGGACGTTGCTGCGCTTTACTGACACGCGCTGACGATACTACAGTCTTCCATTCAGCGCTTATTGTCATGTCCGCGCTGCAGGTCCATGAAGCCCACTCCGCCATAGTGCATGATCCTTCTGCCAATTGGACAACCGACTACGTCGTGCGTATATGTATTGCTGATACGACACAGCCGTCATATTGATGATAGGGGCAATAGAACGGCGGAGGTCCCGGGACGCTGTGGCAGGGCGTGTTTCCATTCCTCATCGTCTCGCCCGTGATCATTGGCGTGTCTTGGCTGGTCATGATCTTCTTCGTGAGACAGCTCTACCACGAGTTTGGGTAAGTGACATCGTGCCGTTGTGTTTATGTTCATGGTGAGTCTTACGCGACATAGCTGGGCTATCTTCCATGTTGTCGGCGCGAATCCGGCAGCCAAGAGTAAGTCTCACCGTTTTCACTGATTGGGCCATTTATTGACCGTTTCGTTAGCCATGTACCAATTCTACCAGGTTATGATCTGCTTGTTGAAGTTCGACTTCTTTGCTTTCGTCGGTGTCACCATGCAGGTCCGTGACGCCCAATGCCCTCCCTTAGCTCATTGTAACTCAAGCTTCTTCTTCCAGCTACTTATCTTGGTGCTTGCAAAGAATACGGCGGAGTTCGGTCTAACAATTGCAGCTATTCCGATCGTGTTTGTTCTCCTAATTGGCGCAGGTTTGGCCGTTCAGCGCGAGATAAAATGGTAGGATGACACAGGGGCACCTTGTTACGGCTTCTTCCTTATCTCACCATGCCCACGTTCTACAGGCTCATGTCAATCTCACTTGTGCTCATGTTGGCGGCCGAGACCTACTGTGAGTGGTTTTAGTATTGTACAGTGACGTGTTCTGACCTATTCCTCTTCCACAGTCAGTGAGTCCCACACGGGTAAATGAGACGCTGCGCACTAACGCCGATGCATGTTAGTCTACAAGCTCGTGCGTTTCTACGAGCCAGCGTCAAAGGAACAATATCAGACTGTGCGAGCAACGCTGACAACGTTCAGTATGTTGATTCTACCACCTCACTATTCCCATCAAGTGCGCACCCACTGACAATCTCAAAGCCATCATCGCGTTCCTCCTGCTCTTCGCGACCTTTGCCATCGGTCTGCGCTGTTTCGCAGACTTCGACAAGGGCCTGTTGAAGAGCAAAATGCACGGTCAGTCCTACCGACCAGTTGGCCAGCCATACAAATCCAGCTTATTCGGTGATTCTTCCTTCGTTGCCAGACATCACCTTCAAGCGCAGATACTCATCTTCTACTCACGGCACCGCAGGCGCAAAGAAGGAAGACGGCGGGTACGGTTCAGGGGCACCGCTCGGCCAGCGGGTGTCCATAGAGTAGGCTGACTGATCCCCCTTCCTCCCTCCCTCTCGCTACGTTCTGCGCCTGGCGCTGCGGTCTTTACGCAGCGCCAGTCTTCCTTCTGGCCTCCGCTGTATGTCTGCATGCCACGCCTCCTTACGACATACGTTCCTTCTGATTATATCTGCCTGGGTAGGCAGCGATCTGGGTGGATAGTTGACACGACGGACTTGCTCTCTCCATACTCGGCGGCTCTACACGTTCTAGCCCGCGCAGCGGCTGTCGATAGCTGTTGTTATACCGCAACGTATTTATATTCTAATGGGCCCGTGTATCTTGCTTACTATCAACGGAACGGACGGTCTAGCTGCGCATGTTCGTGCAATGCACCTATCTACGGCGACACGGCGACACCCACCGAAGCGGAGATGTCGGTCTACAGTGAAAGCAGTGAGAGAAGCCCGAGGAACGCGAGGGAAATAGGTGCCCCGGTGGCGACGACCGCGTTGGCCGAGTTGCTTCCTGTGGCTGTGGGAAGAGGCTGCGTCGCGATCGACGTGCCGTCCAACCACGGGGAATGCGGGGGTGGCGAAGAGAGCTGTGGGAAGCTCTGGAGCGGGTTCGTGCCGTTCGAGCACGCGTCCGTGGGGTGGTCGTTCATGACGGTCACTCTGCGAGAAGACAGGCACGAGGTCAGCGCGCGAAGTCTGGTAGGAGAAAGACAATCTCCGTACGGGTAAGCGGTGATTGAGAAGTACGGCTGGTCGTTGATGTGCGAGGCTTCGTAGAAGGTCAGCTACATAGCCGGAATGTAGCTCTTGTCAGCCATAGAGGAAACACGAGGTCCCAGGACTGCACTGACGTTGTATGACCCGGCAGGAATGCACGTAGAGACGTTGTAGTCCCAGTGCTTCACGGTGCTGCCTTGCTCCTGGGTGAGTAGGCCGGGACCCGAGGAAACGGTGAGGTTGAGCTTCGTCTGGTAAGAGACGAGGTAGATCTCAAGGCTGTCGAAACGCGTCGACTTGTCCGAGCCGGGAATGGACGCGCTCTGGTCGAGCTTGCCGTCTCCAGAGATCTAGACAAACAGCTCTCTGTCAATTCATGTTACAACGGCGCGCAGATCTGTACTCACGTCAATGGCAACCTGGGTCACCGAGCCCGCATGCATGGGGCTGTGTGCAGAACACCCGTCAGCCAGCTGTCCGTCCGCGTACAGGTTGCAACTGTCGGTGCGTCATCACCTGTTCGGAGCGGGTGCGTCGACGATAGCGAGGCCATTCGTGAAAATCTGGCCGTTCACGAGGGTTTGCGCGTGCACGGCGCCGAGCAGCGAGGCCAAGAGAGCGGCAGAGAAAACGAGCGTGGGGTGCATCTTTGCGATGAGGGTATAGAGGAGGGAGAAAGCAGGACGTCTGAATGTATTACGCTGGACATCTTGTGCAATAAAAGTGCCGGAGGATTGAGGCGGACGCACGACTCCGAGATCATGGCAACAGCCAGGTCCAGGAACGCGCACGAGATAGACGCCCATTCGGAGACTCCTCGGGCGTCACAGTGTCACATATTCCTTCGGGCGCTTGCTTGGCGCGCGTCAGCGTCGCGACTGAGACGCGTGATGTGTGACAGACGCGTCTCTAGCTCATACCACCACTGTTGCTCTCTCACACTTAGACACGCTCAGACATGGACGATCGGGAAGACCCTATCTCTCAGTTCTTCCCTGGCCAGGAAGACGTTGATTTATACGAGGTCCTCTCTGTCAAGCACGACGCGTCGCCAGACGACATCAAGAAGGCATATCGAAAGCTCGCTCTCAAGTTCCACCCAGACAAACATTCCGCCGCCGGCGAGGACGCGAAAGCCGAGGCATCCCTCAAGTTCCAGCAGATTGGCTTCGCGTACTCTGTACTCTCCGATGACAAGCGGCGGAAGCGGTACGACCTCACTGGACAGACGGATGAGGGGGCAGACTTCGGACCAGGCGAGGGTGGCTGGGAAGCGTACTTCGAGGAGCTGTACGATCGCGTCACGCGCGACAAGCTGGACGACATGAAGAAGGAGTATCAAGGTGTGTACGCCAGTGTAGACAATGCCGCATATTCTTCACAGCTTTGGGCTTCTAGGCTCCGCGGAAGAGGTCGCCGACCTTAAGCAGGCATACACGGAGACCGAGGGTTCTATTGAGGAGATCATGACACACATCCCCCATTCCACGTACGAGGACGAAGCCCGCTTCATCGTCATCATCACGGATCTCATCAAGAAGGGCGAACTGCCTTCTCTGCCTAAGTGGGAGTCGAGTACGAAGGACGAGAAGGCGAAGCTTGTTCGGAAGAAGCAGGCAGACAAGGAGGCCAAGGAGGCCGAGGCTCTCGCCAAAGAGCTGGGCGTATACGACGAGTTCTTTGGGAGCGGGAAGCCTGGGGCGCGTAAGACGAAAGGCAAGGGCAAGCAGCAAGGTCAAGGCGGTGATGAAGACACATCGGCGTTGCAAGCGCTCATTTTGAAGAAGCGCAAGAACATGGACAGCTTCTTCGATAACCTCGCTGCTAAGTATGCGGAGCCGGAGGCAAAGTCGAGCAAGAAGGGCAAGAAGCGGGCGAAGGGTGCGGAGGACGAAGGGGATGAGGAGATTGCTGCGTCGCCAAAGAAGAGGTCGAGAAAGGACGTGCCTCCGCCTCCGGAGATCGACGACGCAGAGTTCGAGCGGATACAGCAACAACTCATGGAGGGCAAAGCGAAGCGCGCCGGCGCTTCAAGCAGTAGCTCAGCGAAACCTCCTTCCAAAGCTCGGACGACCAAGGGAAGGAAGGCGAAATGACCCCCGTTTGTCTGGCATTGTAGGATAGTGTAAGTTTGTATGTTCTCGCGTTTGTTATCTTATATCATCTCGTTAGGCCGGACGTCTACAAGCCATTGCTCAGACGCGTCATTGAGCGCGTTAGTGCTATGCGGTCATGTGACAATCACGTTTCGCGTCTGTGGCTAAGATGACCTTAGCCACAACCTCCTGCTTGCGATGCTACCCGCCTATTTAAACCGTAGGCGACGGCGGTTGTTGCACTCTGACCTTCTTCTACTGCCATGACTTCTTTCAGTCCATCACCGTCGGAAGTCATGTTAACCATGGCGGACGACCAGTCCAACGACAAGTGTGTGGGCTCGTCGTTAGTCGCGTCGGCCACACTCGTCACTGGCAATGTCTCGACTCTCGCCGTCAACTCTCGTCCTCGGAAAGCCGCTCGCAAGTGGCGTGGCCCTTTAGAGAGGCTCATGGAGCTCCCACTGGAAGTGCTCTATCTGGTATCGCCTCTCTTGTTGCCACAGGATGCCGTATACTAACCCTGACCATCGCGGTAGGTAATTGAGAGCCTAGAGCTGCGCGATGTCCTGAACCTCGCACGGATCGACAAAGCGTTCCGTAATATGCTCATGTCCCGGAGAGCACGACCTTTCTGGCAAGCTGCGATTGCAAACACACCTGGGCTTCCTTCTTGTCCTCCTAACATGGAGGAACCTCAGTATGCGCACCTCCTCTTCGACAACATGTGTCATGTGAGTCCACAGGCCATATAGATATTGCAATGTACTTCATCTTGCAAATCATTTGTAGGGTTGCGGGCGCGGGAATACAAGCAAGATCCTCTTTCATTGGGGTGTGCGGTACTGCAAGGAGTGTCTNCCCCCTCAGGTATGCTTCCGGATTGGCTGGGGCCGAGCTGCCTCTTATACGAACACACAGGACCATTGATCAGAGGGAGCTTGCGCACCTATTCAAGGAGGTTCTCCAGGAGACTGGTGTTGCAAAGCCGTTGTACGTTACGATGGACGGTCAGGTCCACATCAGGGAGATGGAGGAGTTTCGCCAGAAATGGGAAGCCCTCGAAGGCGACGGGCCAGGTCGGAAGAAGCTCGCAGAAGACAATGCCAAGCAAGTGGTGCTGAGGCGGACGGTTGGTGCAATACGCTTTCCTTCTGCTACTTGAGACTTACATCTATGATAGCATGCCTCCACGTGTAATCAGTGGAAGGCGAATCTGGGCTATGCCCGGAGAGCGGAGAACAAGTCTATCAGGGCTGCTCGCTTGGCTGCGTACGTTTCTGCGTTAGAAATCATCCCCACAATCTAACATGTATTGCTAGTATCAAAGAGCGGCTTCGCGGAGAGGGTTATACGAAGGAGCTCCAAGTCATTGGGGACGCCATCCTAGCCAAGCAGTCGTTCGTCAATAAGCCCACTCCGCTCACTGACCGCTGTGCGTTCAATTCTAACATACTAAAGGCCTGGAGATTTGCTTCACTGACACACTCACAATAGCCTGGCACGCGATACGTACAGACGCGATCAGATTCCTAGAGCAAGAACACACCGTGAAGATACGCCGGGTGCGCGAGGGCGTAGTCCGGCCTAACGTCGTGATGTTTCTGAAGGTCTACGACGAATGGCTACAAGCATGGGACCCGAATTGGTACGACCCCGGTGACCTCAAGGCTATTCATCGAATGAGGCCTGCAGATTTCTTGGTCATGGACGAGGTTCGTCTCGTTGTGGACGCGCCCGCGGGGTGCATAGTATTTCCTGGGAACTTCGAATATGCCCGCCCGAAGCTGCTCGACATGGTCGTTCGTTGGTATGCGCAACAGAGAGAGGCCCTCAACGATGTGTTCAGGGACGCATACCCAGCACTACCACAGGATACGGAGCCTATCGGCCTCGCGATCTGCTCGTTCGACTGTTCGAGCCCTCGCTGTGGCGGGAAGTTCATACACTACCCCGACATCCTCGATCACCGTTGCAGCATGTTACGGTCCACCGTGACGATCAAGGGGTCTGGCTACGTCAATGTCATCGAGGAGTCCATGGCGCGCCTTTCGCGACCGCTCCCTTGGCAGGCTCAACACGTCCGCGTCAATGAGCGCATGGTAGACCATATCTGCGAGCTTGTGCGAGCGTGCGGATACGACCCGTTGTATGCATCCTGGCAAGAGCTCGATGCGCAAGGACAGCGCATGACCTGTGCTAGCTGCGCCGCTGCTACGGACCAGGAGACGGACTTGGAGGTCTTCGATTGGCGACGAGCGGTGCGTAAATCAATCGGCCCCATGTCAGATACATCGCCCTCATATACCCCGGCAGATCCACCATCAAGCCGAATTCATGCACAGAGACAGGCCATGCAAGTGGACCATGCTGCCTGAGGAAGTCGCTGCCAAAGTACGAGCGTTCGAAGCGCGCTTGCGAGAGGTCCCGTCGCGCCCCTGGAGACAGCCCTTTTACCGCTGCAAGATGAAGAAGTCTTGTTGGGATGTGTATGATTACGATGACCTGCAAGCGCATGCGCGCGACGCGTGAGTACTGCACCTTTTTCCGAGGGAGTATGGGCTCACCAAACTTCCTGTAGACATGGCATACGCGAGGAACTTCAGGACGAGCACTATGAACTGTGCTGGCACTGGCATAAGACAGGCAACGATCTGTTGCACGGGACTTGTGTTCGCTTTACCCGGGCTGGTGGTGTCAAGGTATCCTCAAGGTACATCACGGTCAACGACGTCCAAGAAGGCGAAGAGGAGACAGCTGAGGTGCAAGACGGTGATGCGAAAGCCGGGAAGCTGGACGAAGAGACGTGCGAAGAGGATATGGAGCTTGATGCTTCGGCGATATTCGATCAGTGGATTTCTTCTGACGTTTTTGGTGAGTGCAGAGGCTCGTAGACCCAGAATAGTTGTATGTCAGATTATGTACGCGTTGCTCGCCGGAGGCTATGTTATAGTTTTGAGGACGATTGAGGTGCATTGTTGAAGGCCACCTCATTTTCTACGCTCTGTCCTTACCTCGATGCAGTGCACGTGACCGTGTCGCGGTCATGTCAACTTTGCACTGTTCTGGCCGTCCCAAGGGCCCTATGGTATGTGCATTTACATACTGTCGAGCTGAATCGGTGCATCTACAAACCTACGTTCATTCGCTGCTAAAAGTACATCATTTTCACCCCGGTGTCATGGTCGCCCACACGCCGCACCCGCGTTCTTCCGCCGCATTGTGCTGTATTTATGACTTCCAGGCGAGTCGTGCTTGCCAGCTTGCCTGCTGACAACGGAGTTTATGATCTCCGGAGACACATCCTTCGCGGGCAAGCCGCATTCCCGCGATGTTGGTCCCCAAAGACAGACTCTCGTGCTACCGTCAAAGTTCTGACAGCGCCACTGCAAGTCCGAGTGCTATCACCAATTTCAAACGGTGCGGACGTTCGCGTAGGTTCGCAAGTTCAAGTTGCAAATACTGCAATCTGCTTGGTCAGCCATACTCTGGATGTGCACTCATCCTGGGCGAATGCCTGGCACCTAGGAATGCGTATAAAAGCAGGCTGCGAAAGCACGATGTCAGTACACAGGTATCCCTACCCAGTTTGAATACACTCGACACAGCTACTCACCTTCTAACCATGCCTCTTCCCACCCGTAAAGTTGGAGCCTCCAACGTGACCGCCATTGGCTATGGTGCCATGGGCATATCCGCCTTCTATGGTAAACCGCTGCCGGACGAAGAGCGTTTCAAGGTCAGCAGCGGCCAAATGCGTGTCGCGATAAACCCACTCACAATTTCATCCACAGGTCCTCGACGCCGTCTACGAGAACGGCTGCACGTTCTGGGACACCGCAAATATCTACGCTGACAGCGAAGAGCTCATCGGAAAATGGTGAGTACCATCAAGATTCAGAATGGAGTAATCACCGGTCACTCATGCTGATGTGAATAGGTTCAAACGCACAGGGAAGCGAGACGAGATCTTCCTTGCGACTAAGTTCGGGATCGTAGGCGAATCCGATTCCGACCCCGGGAGGACCATTAACGGCACTCCAGAATATGCAATGCAAGCCTTGGAGGCGTCTTTGAAGAGGTTGGGTACGGAATATATAGACCTGTGGTACTTGCACAGGTTGGTTCGTCATTGCATCATGTTGATAAGGCGTATACGTACTCATTGCCGTTCGTCATCTAGGGCTGACCCTCAGGTTCCGATCGAGGTACGTTCCTTCACTGAAACCACGCGAGGTAAGATCACTCACTCCGATTTACAGCTGACCGTCCGCGCGATGGCGGAGCAAGTCAAAGCCGGCAAAGTGAAGTACATCGGCCTCTCCGAGGTCTCTGAGCAGACCCTCCGCCGGGCACACGCGGTCCACCCCATCTCCGCCGTCGAAGTCGAATACTCGCCATTCACTCTCGATATCGAGGACCCCAAGGTTGGCTTACTCAAAGCGGCTCGGGAACTCGGCGTCACCATCGTCGCATACTCGCCCTTGGGACGTGGTCTCATCACCGGCAGATACGTGAGTGTTTTGCGTGAGCGGAAGCAGGAGGCGTTATTCAACTGGCGATCTGTGTAGACCAGCCCGGATGACTTCGAGGAGGGCGACTTCCGCAGGCAGGTCCCCCGGTACTCGAAGGAGAACTTCCCGAACATCCTGAAGTTGGTCGACGGTTTGAAGAAGATCGGCGCAAAGTATAACGCTACGCCAGGTCAGATCGCTCTCGCATGGCTCTTAGCTCAAGGAGAGGATGTCATCCCCATTCCGGGGACTACGAAGATCCCGGTAAGTGAAAGGTGCACATAGTTCCTCAACGATGAACCACTCACCTTTTCGTAGAACCTCAAGGAGAACCTTGATGCCGCGAACATCAAGCTCACGCCGGAAGATATCCAGGAAGTCCGAAAGATAGCGAACGAAGCGGATGCATCGAACGGCCCTCGCTACCCTCCGCGCCTATATGCCGTTCTGTTCGCAAACACTCCGCCACTTCAGGGGTGAGGGAGCACGGGAAAGCCACTATGCATGTCGTAGTCCAGGTTAGGACCCCAAATGTAAGATACTAAAGCCACATAGGCCCGCTGCTCGAGGGTACAGAGATTTTCCCTATAGGGTGAACACCTACGTATATGCGTATAGGAAACGTTGTTCAGTTGATCATTCAGTAAACAACATCGTGGAAACAGCTTCTTTCCGGGTGAGGCTTGCCCCCACATTTGCCATGCACGACGAGACTTCACAGCAGCGATAGCAAACAGCAAGAATGAATTACAGATACCGGATAGAATCAATGCCCAAGCTACGCCTCGCATGGATGATAGCAACCAGCTCCTTGATGGACTCCTCCAGGATCACGACGTTGTCCAAGAGCTGCGAGAGGGTGACGTGCGTGATCTTCACCTCTTCCTCCTCGGACTCCGAGTCGTCCACCACACGGCTCTGAGCGGGTGTCTCGCCCCACTGCCCCGTCGACCCAAACACGTCCTCCTCGTCTGCGTTCCACTTGCGCGACTTGGCCGGTGTCCATGGGCCGGATGAGGGCGCGGGTGCCAGGTACGGTTCGACAGTGATCGCGCCCGTCTTCTGATAGTGTGGCCCAAAAGGACTGGCATCGACTGCACGCGACGCACCGCGAGAAGGCGTGGTCGGCTCCGAAGGCGCAGGCTTCGTGGACCTGCTCTTCTTCGGGGTGAGGAAGGACATGATGGACGACGAAGCCGACTTGGGCTGCGCCTTCGGTCGTGGCGGTGCTTCCGTCGCGGGCGACTGCACAAGCGGAACGCCAGCAGACTTGGGTGCGATCCCGCCCTCGAAGTCCAGCGCGAGAGTCAGCGCATCCGTGAGGTTCTCGTTGAACAGCAGACCCTGGCGACGCTCCATGAGATACTGGTCAAAGTTCTCGACCATCTGCCGGTAGCGCTCGAGTTGAGAGACCAGGCCGTGGAAAATGGTGTGCACGACGGGGCGGGACTGCTCGTCCATACTCGTTGCAGGGAGCATGTGCGACTCAGACGCGAGCTTCTCCTCTATCCGGAAGTCGATTGACCGGTCATCGCCATCGTCCTCGTAGGTGAGGTTGTCGTCTTCCGCGTCTCGTGCGCGGGAAGGCGTGGGCGATTCCTTTGGCGCGAAGGTGAGCCAACCAGCGAGCGAACGGTCGGGGCAGAGCGCCAGTGTCGCCAGCACGCCCGTGAGTGCCATGTTCATCTCGGGTGTATTCGAGAAGAACTTGCGCAACGACTCCAGAACCAGCGAGAGCACAGGATCGTTCGGGTTGAGCCGGTGCTTCAACCTAGCTCTGTCTTCGGGATCAACGTCGAGGCGGAAGCACGGCTGGCTTTGAATGGAGAGCAACGCATCTCGGAGATAGTGATCGTAACCGGTGCTGAACGCATCCTCGCTGTGGTTCGGGTCCACCCGCGAGACGAGCGTGAGGTACAGGCCCATCTCCCGTTCGTGTGTCCAATATGTGGTATCAGGTTGGCTGAAAACGGTGGCTGGGATCTTCGCGGGCGGATCTTGAGCCTTCTTGGTATCTTCTGTGCCAGGGTATATAAAAGCCTCGTCATCGTCATCGTCCTCTTCAGATGGAGGGGGCGGGATATCCTCTTCTACGACGTCAAGGAGGGCAGCAGGCTGAGGGAATGAGGTTGCCTGCGGGTCGGGTATGACGACGAGTAGCCGATCGACGCAGAGGGTGCAATACTGGAGTAGGAGGGACTGGAAGAGTTGTAACGCCGCGGTGACGGTGGGCTTAGACTTCGATCGCAGACTCGTCAGCATGAGATCCTTGAGCGTGAATCGTCCCATAGAAGTGAAGTAGGTAGATTTCCGGCGAGCCTCGGGGGCCTCCATCTCCAGCAAGGTCATGGCCGTACTCTTTCGCCGGCGTTGCTTCGCCTTGCGATTGAGTTCGGCCTGAGACATTGTGCTTGGCGGGAGCTTGCCTCCGAGATTCAGCATAGAGTATGGCCGACTGCGTGATTGCGCTAGGTCCTCGGTGCTGTCTTCGCTCGTCAGGAAGTCGGTGAGTAGATCAGCTAGTTGACCTTTCTCCAAAGTCCGGATCATCATCTCGATGTACGACATCACTGCGACAGCACTTCCATCAGTGTCGGAACACTCCAGGATGGAAGGGTAGAGGATGTTCTCCAAGAAAACACGGCGGACAGCATCCAGGATCGACTGCACGATCGCAGAGCCGACCAAGGCAGATGGATCAAGGCTATCCTCGACAGGTTCGCGGGGAACGTTCCGTCGGAAGACGTCTTGCAGGAACTCCAGCAGTTTGAGGAAATGGTCAAGTCGCGTTTTGAAGTCAGGACTTGACGATTCCTCCAGCCCCATCGCTCGGCTTCTTTCCCGTTCCGACTCGAGTTTCTCTTTCTCTTCTTCTGAGAGCTCCGTAGTCGAGCTACCGAGGATCATCGCTGTCCCAGCGGTCGCATCAGGTTGTACGGGAGGTCGGATCTCAAGTTTGGTAGGGAGTAAGGAGTAAACAGCCGCGAGACCAGCCGCCAGCACGTCAGAAAAGTCACCGTCAAGGATATAATCCGCCAAAGCAAGGGCCGCATCGGTGTTAGGGTCATTTTCCGGGGCGGAGAGCGTAGACGTAGAGGACCGTAGCTCATCGTCAGGTTTATGTGAGCTATCCACCGGAGACATGGCTACGTCCATGAGGAAGAGCAATCCCGCGCGAGCGAAATCACCGATCTGGCCTTCCCGATGCCAGAAGCGAAGCAGGTAGTTGAATAGGAGGAACTCGTATTCGGGTTTCTTGGTGGTCGAAGAACCTAGACCCGAACCATCGGTATTGTGAGAGGGTGAAGGCGAAGGCGGTCGTTGTGAGGTGTTCGTATCAGACGTTCCTTCTGGTTTGGGGATGTCAGAGAGCTCGTCTTCTTCAGTCTCTTCATCTTCTTCCTCTACGGCGAACAGCGGTTCTGGTCGGTACCACTGCTTGTCATGGAAGAATATCATCAGCAGCTCGCGATAGGTTCGTATCCTGCTGCACAGAATACAAAGCAGGTTCACAACTGAGCGATCCGTCAGTTTATGAATCAGCATAGTATACTGCAACACTCACGATCCTCCTCGTATTCAGACGGTTGAGTGCGACTGGCGTTGCCTGCAGCACCCATAGGCTTGTTCTTGCCATCTAGCTGTTCCTGAAGATCATCGCCTACGCAGTTGCGGAGCAGTCGAAGCACGGCTTTGTGCACTGCGGAGTGTACAAGGAACTGCTCATCTAGCAGTACCACCATATTTTGGACGGCGCGGAGGACCTCAGCTTGGATGCCGAACGGGCGGTCCGACTCGCTCAGCTTAACGAGGGTCCCAAGGACGTCTTGTCTCACGTAAGGGTTGGTTCTCTGTAAACGAGCGACGGAACATACCGTTCTTTAGCAAGTACTCCAAGCATGCCCCAGTCGTCCTGCTCCAATGTTCAATGGGAAGTTCAACAGCTCACCGGCTGCTACACTCACCCTTCCTCCGCACGGGTTGACTCCCATACGAGCGCATCGACCATAGATTGCAGATGTGCGGGAACATCGGTTGATTTAATTCCACGCGTTAGCTGGCGTTCGTCTGGATGGAGGAGGGTGTTCTACCCGTGGACATTGAGCGGGGAAGCAGGACAACAGCTTCATCCGGTGTCCATACCTTGATAAGCACCCAAGATTTGTGGAACTCCTGGGCGTGATCTATCTAGTAGGCGACGCAGTCCATATAAGATACCTCTCCGAGCCCGGTGAGTGCTTTGGATGGTGCACACCTCTACTTTGGGTGTAGGCTGAGGACCCGATCTCAAGAACTTCGAAAAGTAGTCCATTGGGCCCTCCCCTCTATCCGCGACTTCGACCGTATATCAGCACACCCGTGAGCCAGCCAGATCCACAGTGCAACAAAGAGAAGTTCTAGCGAGCTTTAGGGTAGCGGCCTAGAGTCGGTGGCTGTCGATAGTCAACGAACAGACGTTGCGGATTGGGAACATGTAGCGAAGTCGCGACGCGCTCATTGAGCGTCTCCGAGCCCGACGCGTTTCCCAGCTTGCTCGTCCTCTCTTCGCTCATGACTATAGGCTCTGATGCTTGCACGTCGTGCTCTCAGAATCTCGCCTTGCGTAGACCACAGCTATCGTCTTTTATCATGCACTGGCGCTGGAAACACAACTACTCTTGAGCTGCCGACGCGCCGTGTTCCGGACGTGCCCTCCACTCTCGCGTCCTCCCCCACAGCTTTCCTCGAATACCTCCGTTCTCCTACGGCGGAGCCACTGATATTCCGCGCGCCTCTACCAGGAAGTCGGTCTCTTGCAAATCAGCTTCTGCGCACACTGCGCGAGGCGGGAGGCGACCGGCTGGTTGAGGTGGAGGTCGGCCGGTACGACCGGACAGCAGGAGGCTTGAATCGGATAGAAGTCCCGTTGAGCATGTACCTCAAGTGGCTTACTGCAGAACGCAGGCCCCAAGCGACTGGTGGAAGCAATGAGRATATGCAGTTGTAYCTGGCGCAGTGGAGGGCGCGCGATGAGGTGRGCTATGTGTACTTGTCGTGGGTCGGGATCATATGCGTGCTCATGTACTATTGGTATGCGCATCCTTAGGTCCCGGGCCTCGCACAGATYGTGAAGACTCCATYTCTCCTTGAACCATTGCTGGAAAATCAGTCTGTTGACTTGTAYCAGACGAGCTTCTTCATCGGGCCTTCRGCGATGGTATGACATCCTTACATTCGACCTAATCCACAAYTCGCAGATGATTGACATAGTATCACAGGTTACTCCGCTACACCACGACCCGTACTTCAACTTGTACAACCTCTACGCGTCCTCAGACCCATCAGTGCACGCGAAGCACTTTGTGCTATTCCCGCCTACTCTCTCAGAATACCTTGCTCGCGCGGAAAAGGGGCACATCATGCGAAACACCTCTCTGGTTGATCTTCGCGTCCACGCSCGAYCACCACCGGAAGACAACTCWTTCGCAGAAGATGCATTCGCGATAAGTGTGGATACGGACTCGGCGTCGTCGCGAACGCGCRATGCTCTCCTTGATTCAGGCGYCGCGTGGAGTTGCGTCCTGCGTGAAGGCGACACTCTGTTCGTCCCGCGCCGGTGGTGGCATCRGGTYGAAAACGTGAYGYTACCGCAGGATCGTGCTGAGGCGACACCTACATCGACRGGCCCCGYRGGCTGGACAGCTGGCGTCGGATGGTGGTTCTTGCCACGTACTCCATGAAGACATCGACACCAAACGTCCTTGRCTGTAGGCGCGCTCCTCATCATCGGCGTGTAYRACGTGGTTGGTCGGTACCAGATCCTGTTCTTCCACAAGCTCATTAGCAAGATTYAGCACAATGCCTAGGAGATAACAGGCAGTTTTGTGGAGGTCAAGAGCTACGCTTTGCTTTNGGCGCGTGTATTGACTTGTGACTTGCGAAGKTCTGGGCGCGTAGATTCTGTTTTGACACGACTGCCTGCATCCTCCGCCGCAAATTATATCCTTCGCCTTAGTGTGGATTTGAGCTGTCGAAGTCTACCTTTGCGGACCGGGCAGCACCAGATGTCAGTGCTGTCAGCCTGAGGCTGACGGAGGGATACACTTGAAAGCCTCACCAGTTGCATTGCCCCAGTCGACACCAGAACGCCATCACGAAGCGACCACCCACGGCTTTCATTGTAGGCAGGRAAGTCAATYTCAAGCATACAGKCATCTCGTACCAATGGACTTCTCTCCGGACTCKGAGGCATCCGAGGRGCATTCTCTMCTCCCATGGGCGAGCGAAGATGGCACAGACCCCTTGTCACCTCCCGTCGGGGACCAAGATGCYACGGAAGACCTGCCACTTCGCTCKTCACTCTATCTCTCGGTGCCTCACGATGCCTCAATATCGATTTCTGTGCTGCTTGCTGGATCTCCGCCGGCCCCTTTTGCGCACTCGACGCCTCCTACCAAACATCTAGAGCCTTCGCACACTCCAGGCGACACTATAAACATATCCCTAACTGACAGCTTGGCCCCGACGCCGCCCCAGAGTCCGTTCGTGGACCCGCCTCCGCGAGATATCGAAGCRGAGCTTCGGGCGACGGTCGATGCCCTCTTGGAGCGCAAGAAGGCCAAGCAGAGCGGGCTCGTTGAAGAGAACGCAAGCCTTCGCGAGGAGGTCGCGTTCCTGCGCAATGCCCTCCAACTCGCCTCCGTCGACTCGGACACTGTCAGCRRAGGCGAATCTGCATCAGACAACACCASCANNNGTRATAACAGTGCTAMGCTCGCAGCRTCCCTGGCGCAAGAACGRACGCAGCGCCTGCGGTCCGAGGAGAAGATGAACGCGCTGGTSGAATACCTCGCGGAGCAGATCGCCAACGTCTCGGAGCGCGCCAAGAGCGCCCAGAGCGCCTTGAGGACGAGCGAGACCGACTGCGTGATGTGGAGGGACAAGGCCGTCGCCGCGTCAGCCCAGTGCGAGGTCCTYGARGAAGAGAACTGCCGTGTCAAGGCRCTCCTCCACGTCTTCGCGAGGCAGATGCCGACTGCCGTACAGCAGCATACGGATGCTATTCTACGCCAGGTCGCGGAAGAGCGGGCCAACATGAAGAGTCTGGAGGCGATTGAACAGTCAATGGCCAAACTCGATGCGGCGCCCGCCCGTGCCACCGCTGGAAAGGCTGGAACTGCCAATGTGAGGCACCGCTACCACTGTGGTATTGGAATGCCGTGCTAACATCCCAATCGCTGCATAGACGAAGAAGTACGGGTCCAAGAAAGTCAAAGTGCATGATGATACGCAAATTCCGTACGATGGAACATATGGTTCACCGCCGTAGGCTCCTCTGTAATGTCATAATAGGTCATGTAATACYGWGATWATACATCTTGATACAGCGACAAAACGAAACCGACTGGCACAMCAGCGATAGCGTTAGGTTGATACARWAAGGAATACGAGTAGTCTGTTAAACTTCCTTCGGGTCGCAAGAGGTGTCCTCCAATGCTACGGGACGCGTTCCGTTACATGCCGGATACTGTGCGCATCCTTCGCGACTGATCCCAAGTGCTGGCATTCGCCGCCATRCCCATAGGGTGCGTGCTAGGCATCCTGAGCCTGCGCATTTCAACTGGTATGCGAGGCCTAACGGTAACGGGTGGRWTTCTGGGACGCGACTGAGGTCCTTCTTGGCCGCGAGGATCAACAGGGACAGAKGCTGTAGTAGCAGCGCTCTGCGGCGCCKCATCCACGATTTCTTCGATGCCAGAACGGGCGCGTCCACGCATGGGCACCCATGGAGGGTTCATGTGGGCACTCCTTGACTAAAGCGCGATTAGCATAGGTCTTTTGGATCTATACTGAAAGAAGGAGCAAGGGTCGCTCACGCTATTCACTCTGGGAGGCATCCKTTTGACGGTGTACATCACGGCATCTGCCAACGTGGGCGTGGGCGGACAACGGGGYTGGTCGCGTGCTTGAGGAGWAGCACCAGACTTCAGGTCTTCGCYAGTCAGCGCAGGGGAGACG
>JAPEVG010000086.1:45842-106941 GCA_029747595.1 Trametes cubensis
CGRGCGCTTCRYCCRCTGCATACRCGATCGAGGTCACGTTCCCGCGACGCGTAGAGCCGTAGACGCCCATTCAGCCACCGCCGCGACGGCCGTTAATATCCAGCTGCTGCTCCGCGTTCCCCTCCACCCTTCCACCACCTRCTCGCCCTTGTCCTCCCCTGCTGGGTATGCCTCCGAAGCGAACGCGGAGAGCGTCTCCCGCTTCTACTGGGCTGACCGCTGGCGAACGACTCAAGCGCACAAAGCTCACTGGGAACGCTGCTTACTCTGCCTGGGGTTGGGTTGGGACGGAAGCTACCGAGAYACAACAAATCACGCTCGAACATCGCTTGGCTACTTGCGGACTCTCGAAGACTAGTAATCACCCACTATGCCMAAATAAATATGTAGAGAAGCAGAAGACGCCGCCAGRAAGCAAAGTTGTTGATANCNNTNCNCNTKCAACCCAGGGAGGGYCGACGGAGGACGTGATTGTGATATCTGACGACGAAGGGCCCTCTTGCAGYARTARATYGTGCAAACTTAATCCGTACTGCTTGAACTACCTTGGYCAAGAGAAGTGGGAAGATGCGGGTGAGCGGTGTTCTCGTGTGACTGCATTCTGTTTGCTGACCAGAAAGCAGACAAAGCATACGAGGCGTAYGTTAAGGCAYAYGATTTGGGAGAGAATCCCAAAACACACTCGAGACAATTAAGCACGCCGATTGGGCTTAAAGTAGGCTTGMTATGAGTACTTCAAGGACTTGCACRAWTACTMATGACCCCTCGCAGAATCTCGGAGCKACRTGTTATGCCAATGCGTATTTGCAGGTATGCCCACGAGCCCAACGTGTGAAATGACTCTAATGCACTGATATYCCTTGTAGGTGTGGTTCCAGGACGTCCTYTTCCGCATGGGCGTGTACCAATGCCARCCGTTGCAAGATTCAGAGCACACGTTCGAGGTCAGCMGTCYGACTCTAGCATTGCCGCYTKWACTCACACTTCTGTAGAATTCACCCATCTTTCAGCTGCAAGTTACGTTTGCTGCGATGCAGCACAGCGCSCTGAATACATTCAACCCCGTCAAGTTGGTGGAGAGTCTGAAGCTGCGTGCCACCGAGCAGCAAGACGCTCAGGAGTACGTGGCAACGTTTGCGCGCGGCGCGAAGCCGAACGCTGATCCTCTAGCAGATTCTCGAAGCTATTCATGGCGCATCTGGACACCGAATTCAAAAAGCAACAGAATCCAGAGCTGCAGTCTCTCATCACGGATCAGGTATACACGCAAAGTCACCAAKAATTRYGCTTGARCTTACRACTGCGCAGTTCGAAGGCAAACAGATWTACAACACTGTCTGTCAGAATTGCCAGCGCCGTTCAGAGCGYGACTCGAGTTTTCTTGAGATAGAAGTCAACCTCGAGGCAAGTAGAAATGAACWCTGAGTTGCTCTCTGAGGGAATTTACACGGRATCTAGAATAACGCCACATTAGAAGAGCGTCTGTCTGCATTGCTAGAACCGGAGATACTCTCTGGAGATAACAAGTAAGTCTTGTGTCGRTGACTGCGAACTAACCACAACTCTTSGTGTTGACCGCGCTGCGCTCAGGTATCTATGTCAGCAGTGTGATGGTCTCCAAGACGCCAAACGCTACACCGARCTCCGAGAGCTTCCSCCAGTACTACACTTCTCACTCTTGCGCTTCGTATACGACATATCCACRATGGAACGTAAGAAGTCAAAGCAATCTATCCTCTTYCCGACCTTCATCGACATGGACCGCTTCCTTGGTCCTCCRGAGGTCCGKRSCCAACGCAAGAAGCGYACAGCGATAAAGGAAAGTAAGAACCTGTATGCACTCCGCGGCGTGCTCTTGCACAAAGGTGCAAGTGCATACCACGGACACTACGAAGCCCAAGTATTCGATGTCCAGTGCGTCTGKTTTCAGYACRAGTGTYATGCTYGRGCGAATATAACTGAATGTAWTGGTTCGAGTAGGAATCAGTCTTGGTACCAATTCAACGACGAAGAGGTTACGAAGATCGAGTCACTGGTACCCAAGCTTGATGTSTCGAAGAAGAATGGCAAGGGTGCGAAGGATACYAAGAAGTAGTTCATARTCTCTTARGTCTATTRGACGGAAAYGCTGACGTCACGACAGAAAGAATGGTAATGGCCCTTCAAAGGCCCGAGCGCCACCGCCGAAGAAACGACGACGCATAGAGGACAGCGACAGTGACATTGAAATCCTCGAGTATGCATATKAGACACTCTYGAGTAGCTCCGTTGCTGATGGTAGTTTCTCTGCAGTAGTCCTCCGCAGACCCAGAATGGCGAGAAATCGCCCTCGTCTGAAGGCCCAGAGTAAGCACAMGATCGTTATGTTTTCTGTATTGATATCGACTTCTGATCTATGACAGCTATATATCGTCGAAGGAYGCRTATATGTTGGTCTACGCTCGAGTAGGATCCACAAGTGCGTCTCCGATGCCCGGGAACCCCAATGGCGAMGCTGCGACWTCGCAGTYGCCGAAGGTGGATGTCGAGCCTCCGCCGAAAGCAATGGAGGTAGTACAAGCTATGAACGCTGCACACGAGAAAGCATGCGAGGACTACGTTCAACGGTATGCATAGGCTCTCAATCCATGCTAATTAAGACTACTCACGGGACACATTTAGCGAGAAAGAGACGAGGGCTCGATTCGATCAGATCAGGCATTCGGTCATGGACATCTACCGAAACTGGAACCTATCCTCACGAGATGAAGTAGGTCAAATAACCCGTTGCTCAACTCGACGCCTCTCTGATGAATTGATAGGATTGCGTCGTCGCTAGTCGACAGAGCTTGGAGTCGTGGATCTCACGCCATTTGGCTAAGCCGAAGACCCCCAAACGCACRCCGCCGCCAGAATCCGCTGRCATTGCATCTAAGACTGAYAGCCCCGATATCTCATGTGGAGACACAGCGGCGTCACAGTCACTSCTGCCCGTTTCTGAGATCGTATGTCCCCACGATCGGCTTGACCCCGAAAGGGCGAGCGAYATGAAGGTCATTCGCGAAGTGAGAGAGGCCCCCAACGTGTTACTCTCTTATCTCATCATGYTCTTTCAGGTCGCATATACGCGAATAGCTGAGGAAGATGGATGTCGTCTGACGCCGAAGTTGACTCCAGCTGATGTCTGTGCAGCATGTGTAGAACGGATGTTCAAGGGTGAGGCGTCAATAGATTGGGGYTTCGCAYGTASMAGCTCATCACGTCGCGTACAGAGAAGCTGTACCAGATTGAGCATCCACGGTTGGTGTCTCGCTTCGACGAGGTCGCTGCTGTTGAGGACGACGAGGACGGWTATTGGATCTCAAAGGCTTGGCTGAAGGGTAGGCRCTAGTGCTAGCGCAAWTNNCATAGACYCACCACTCACGAAAYTTGATWTAGACTGGAGACTCACGAAGCCYAAGATGCACACCGAGGGCGAGCTCGATCCGCCTCCAGATGCAGAGCAGTTCCTCGGTGATGTGGTCTGCGAGCATGGGAAGTTGGCGACGAACGTGRCAACACGGCGGCGAATATCTGCAGAGGYMAGTTATGTCTCNNNATTGAGGGAAGCGTGAACTCATGTACRACTGYTGCTGRTAGGCCTACTCSGTGCTGTCTGAGATCTACCCTGGTTGGAAACCACCATCCACGCACACAGAGCCCTGTGCGGTTTGCGAAACACTCGTGCATCTGTCTCGYGARGACAAGCGTGAGTATCGTAAGCAAGCTGAGGAAGAGAAGGTATACAACCGTCCYACATCCTCTTGGCTCGTGTCGRCTTACATATYTCCCATMATACAGGCACGCCTCAAGCACATGCACGATAATGCRCTGAACGGCAATACTGCGCTACTTGAGGACATCCCCTGCGCAATCGTGCCGTCTCATTTCGTCCGTTCTTGGAGGCAGTGGCTCATGAGRCCRAGCGARGTTTCCCGGCCTGACAGCATAGATAACTCTCAGTTCATCTGTGAGCATGGCCTGCTCGCGTTTGATCCSAACGTCGCKGGCGATATTGATTCGTCAATGACCATTATCAAGAGAAGCGATTGGGATGCTCTAGAACAGTTGTGAGTGCCTCTCGTCCCTGGGACGTTMSAAGGTGCCCAKAAMAAGGGCGGAATACTGAATGACGTCGGCAGGTATTCCGGTGGCCCTCTGATCGCCATTGAGAACGCAGGCGGTAAATACACGCATGAGCTGGCGGTCTGTGCAGATTGTCGCCTGCAGAGGTGAGCGRCTCAGCGRCCYTAATAYGTTGAAGTCWYGAAACTGAACTGGCACAAGGCGRACRTCGTTTGACATGACTGAAATCACAATACGCGTCCTGGGACCTAACGACCCTATTCCTACACCTCAGACGTATAACCAAGAGCCAATTCAAYCGAGCAAGCCCRTCCAGACAACTCTGACGACTTACAGCAAGCGACAGAACGAGGGCCATCGGAAGTCGAAGCGCATTCGGCAGGTCAAGGAGTATGGCAAACGTCGCAAGATCACSATCACGAAGGCAATGTCGGTCAAAGAGCTCAAGATCATGGTAACGTTCTCGTTCAATGAGTCCTGGCATTCGAACTGATGATGTTTCGGGGTTCCTAGTTGAATGACGAGCTCGGTATCCCCGTCATATCCCAGCGACTGTTCTATCGGGGCCAAGAGCTAGATGACAGCTCTGCCACCATGCTCTCCCTCGGTATACTCTCCAACGACACGTTGGATCTCAAGGAGGAAAACGAGGACATCGATTTACTTTCCGACACTGACGTAGAGATAGATGGTCCTAGGAAGAAGCGGGTTGAGGGACAGGCGTTTGGTGGTACGTTGCTGCTGGGTGGGGGAAGTTCCTTCGGACCTTCCGTCCCACCGTCTTCCAGTCCAGACACGGGTGGGCCTGTAGCGTGTCCGGCCTGTACTTACGAGAACACGCCGGGAGATGTGGCATGTGCGATGTGCGAGACATCGCTGCTTAATGTATGAGCTCCTTAATACGCTACTATACACAGTTTCGAGACGTGCACAACTCACACCTCCCTCCAATGCTCCCTGGGCAAATCCCGCTCGTGACTTGCAACGAGTGTCCCGTCTTCATCTATCACGAACGACGTGTATGTTTCCTCGTAGCTGTGGTCGTACCAGAAGACGATACGAGATAGGTAGGGTGACCACCGCCGGAGGAGATCTTCCGCCATGGGCGTCGCCGATGTCCGTATGTATTCGATGGGATCCTCTTGAGCGATCCTCCACATCGCGACCCATACTAGCGTCAGTCTCTTCGCACAGTTAATCGTAAAAGGCCCAGGTTCGGAGTCCCAAGAGAATCCACGTCCAGATAGCCTAGCAACGACCTGCGATCGCGTTTCAGCACATCGCGCAAGTGATCTATAACTCGACACATGAGTACACACCTGCCATTCATCCATTTGAAGAGAGCGCAAGCGCGGAAACTTGACTGCAACGTCATTCAGAGTCCATTGCAGCGGGCGCCCGAGCTGCATCCTAGGTAGGCCGAGTCGTAAGCTGACGAGGGTTCCTCCAAAGCTATTCGCAATCTCTGGAAGTTCGTGTAAGACGTAGTCTGGCATCCACAGATGGGTGAGGGATGGCAGTTGGAGACAAGGTAGGAACGCCCGGTTGCGACAGTCGAATGTGCGGAGCTGCGGAAGCATTATGGGGTCGGCTACGACGGGGGAGCGTAAGAGGTGTAGTCCGGTCTCTACGAGCGGAGTCTCGACAGTGAGGTCCTCGATAGTTGCATTCGCTTGCATGAATTTGAGCACCGTCGAATGGAGAGGAAGGTCGATAACAAGGCTTTTCAAGGCAGGGAAGTGGAGGTCGAGAGCATCCCCCTCTAAACACGCTGACAGAAACCAGTCCGCGAACACCCTCAACTCCAGTCGTTCTACGTGTGTAATGGCGCGTAACGCGTTGGCGAGAAGTGGGAGGACAGGCTCGTCCGAGATTGGATTGATGGCGGATACATCCAGCCTCAGTACCTTCACGCTCGTAGCGCGACGCGAACATTGTTGAACCGCACGACAGAAGCAGAGAGCCCGCAGAAAGCTCTCATCTCGACCAAGCAACACCGTGTGGTACAGGGCCCGTTCAGCTTCGTTGCGCAGGATGCGAGACACACGCGCCACTCGCGCTAGATCCTTGGGACAAGCCACGTGTCTGAGGATATTCTCCCACAGCTCGAGCGGGAATTTGACGCTGCCGCCTTCGCAAGGGTGTGATCCTTCCGGAGGTTGCAAAGCGTGGCTCTTGGACTGAGGTGCTTCGTTCGTCCTAGTGAGCGGTCATGAGCCATCGTGCCAAGCATTGTGCGAGCCCATGGTCTCATAGTGTGTACTCACATCTGAGGGCAATGGTCTGCGATATCCTCGAGGGCGGTTTGGTGTAGTGACAGTGAGCCTTTGGCAGTGAAGGTTAGAGTTAAGTAGGGGCCCTCTACAGCTGAGCTCGGGCTCACGGAGTACTCACGGCGATCACGTACCCCTAATGTCGCCGATGTCAGATGGTACGAAAAAGCGCAAACAAACACGTACAGCCGTAAACATCAAGTTCCTCAGAAACCTTGCATGCATGCGCCCAGAGCATACCTGCGGTATGTGATGTGATCACACCACACCACTCGCACCTGTACGTAGACCGCTGACCGAGGCGGCGCAGCTTTAGACATACTACATCATGTCTGAGACATCGCCGTAACATCCCGTCTCGTAACCGCGCTGCTTGCCATCCCATCGCAGTCGAATCAGAATAGCCGATGATGCCCAGAAACCGTAGTGCTCCGTACCGTCCCCCGCCAAAAGTTCTGCGGCACTGAATCTCAGATGCAGCATTCTGCGATGCAAAGAGACATGCACAGACCGATTTGCGCGTACCAGGTCGGACACAACTCGTTTGCATCGCATGCATGCTCATGCAGGAGAAACTAGTGCTTATACAGTCATCCCGTACATTGAGGTTGCTCTGAGGATTCCCATGATATGCATGGTGGAGTGGCGATAGACCTTGATGATATTCGCCACTAAGCCGAGATCAGCCTATAAGCACCAAGTGAAACGTGGTCACTTTTATGTAGAATAGCCGGTTGCGAGAGGTCAAGGGACTGACCTCACCGTAGAGATAATGCATGACCGTCTACGTCCGAATTATGACTTGATACGATAACATCTTCCCGCCTTTGTCGACGTTAACTGAGGTGAAAAAGGAAGTAGATCGTCGTCGATACTGGTACATGCGGTATATAGTGACACACAGGACGTAGTGTTCAACAGAAACGATCGCTAACACATTGCGTGAGTTGGTCTAGAATATCACACAGAGATGTAATCTTACCTCTTGAGCTTTGCTCGCCTGTCCAGTAATGCCTCCGCAAGGCGTCCCTCCTTCTTCGCCTTCTTGAGCTGGCAGAACAGGATTATACCATGGTCAGCCCACAGCCGTTTCCAAGCCTAGTAGTGTTCGCACCTCTTTCTTATCACCTGTTGATACCACTGTCCTCCCAGCTCCCCACGCTTGGTACATCTTACTAGGGTAGACGTTAGTGATGGGCTCAGGATTGCTATTGGTTCTACTCACTTAGTACTCGTCTCGTCGATTGAAGAGACGTCAATCAAGCCCTCCTTTCGCTTCTTCTCTTCCTCGTGCGCTTCTTTCTTGTACTTGTTCTGGATTTTCACCCAAAAGCGCTCCCCGAAACCGATCTCATCGCTGTCTCCGCGCAGGGCAAGTTGTCCACCTGCAACCTCGTCCACACTCATGTACTTTTCGTACACGTTCTGGAACGCCACCATGCCGTCCGGAAGAACGATAGGCGTCCATTCCTCTTGAGGACCTCGAGCCTCGCGATCGGCAGAGACGATACCGTGCTTGTCGCACGAGATGAACTTGCCCTCGCCAACACCCGTACGCAAGTTGATTGTTGATGCGCCTGCAACCCGAGTGACTACCCATACTTGCGACACGTCCGTAGGTGTGCGGTCCTTGATGCTCGGCGATGGTGAGTCGTCCGACTTGTCCTTATCTACGGACTGGAGAACGATGCGTCCACGTGTGGAATCGTACGTGATACATATGGGTGAGGGGTCGGATGGGTGCACTATGAACGTAGGGCCGCGAATTTCTGTCGGGCTCTCCGGAAGGACCCATGTCTCGGGTGCTTCGTCGTTGTCTTCCTTGCGCCGTCGTCTGCTGGGACCCTCCTCGCCATCCTCGTGCTTGCGTTTCTTCTTCGTCTTCTCGCCCTTGAACTTGAGCTTCGTGGGTTTCACTTTATCCGTAGACATAGTTCAAGCGCAACAAGTCAAAATTAAGTAGCAGATATACAAGCGTTATGTGTGAGAGTAGACCAAAGTGCCGAGTGAGCAGAGACGAAGACGAAGGTGGCTGTAGACTGAGTACTGACAGTGAGTGCCGGGTGGTGAAGTCACCCCGGCGCTTCCCCATACATCGCCGTGACGACGTTACGGCCCGTTATCGAAGGGACAGGCGTGACATGCGCTTGTGACGCGTGACTTTAGGCCGCCCGCGCTCGGTCGTAGGAGGGAGGAAAATCTGCCATCGTCACCGCCGACATCCTCAAGACCCTCAAGATGAAGTTCAACCCCGGTCAGTACTATTCCGTTGCAGGCTGAAACGCTGTCGGATCGCTGCAGAGAAGTTTCGTGGCGATGGGAGGGGTGGATTCGGGTGGATTGCATGCAGGCGTTATGGATGTGGTGTGTACGGTCAGTTCAGTGTACTGACATGCGTTCCTCCCTGCCTACAGACGTCTCCTCCTCCCGCCGCAAGTCGCGCAAGGCGCACTTCTCCGCGCCCTCCTCCGTGAGGCGCAAGATCATGTCCTCTTCGCTCTCCAAGGAGCTCCGCGCGAAGTACAACGTACGTTCCCCTTGTCGGTGGATTCAGCGAGCGCAGCCTAGTAACACAGCGCATATAGACGCGGTCAATACCCATCCGCAAGGATGACGAGGTCCGGATCGTTCGGGGCAAGTACAAGGGTCGTGAGGGCAAGGTGACCCAGGTGTACCGCAAGAAGTGGGTTATCCACGTCGACCGTGTCCAGCGTGACAAGTCGAACGGTGCTTCCGTCCCCATTGGCATCCACCCCAGCAAGGTTGTTGTCACCAACCTCAAGCTCGACAAGGACAGGTACGTATTTCCGGCTGCAAGCTGCAAGCTGAATCACAGGGGACTGAATTCGTTCCATCTATCTAGGCGGGCAATCCTTGAGCGGAAGGACAGGAAGAAGGCTGAGAAGAGCGAGGATGTTGAGATGACTGACGTAGGTGTAATCCGTTGCAACCGATACCACTTTCGCTGACCGGTCTCTACTAGTGATTCTCTTGGCTGTCCTTGTGATTTGTTCTTCCTGGCTCTCACCGCATCGTCTCTGCAAAATCTCGCATGTATGTATGCCCCTACGCACATGTTTATGCTACATGGGCCTCAGGCCGCCCCCGCCGCATCCGAAGTGCTCGCAGGAAGTGGGGTCAAAACGACCTATTCGCAGAGTCATGCATTTGTATTGTACACGGAGAAGATGGGGTATCGCATTCCACATGACATGACAGTGTGAACGAAAAGCGTCCATAGAGAGGTATAGCATATATCCTCAGAAAATGACGTCCTCGTCTTTACTTCCGAGCAAATCGCCACCTCCACCGGCACGATCAGGGGGCATCTCAAGGATGTCTGGTATCTCTTGGTCTTTACGGAGAGCTTCTGCAGCCTCGGCGTCTCGTTTCTTCTTGCCCTGTACCTTCTTCAAGCTGGAGAGTGCGGATAGTACCCGTTGTCTGAATAGCATAGAAAGTACAAGCTCACCGGAAGAATTCTTCTCTGTCCATCTCGTCAAGTTCACTTGTGATGTACTTGATGGTGTTCTCCAAACGAGGGATGACCACATGTTCAATAGCGTTCACTCGACGGTTGGTCGCGCGGATGACTTCGTCCAGGATCATGAAGGCGGTTTGAAGGGATGCGAGGTCAACCAGAGTCTCCACCGCTTTCGCATACACTTCCTTTGCACGCAAGACTTGCTGGCCACCACGGCCCAAGCCCGTCAAGTTGAAGTCTGGGTGTCCGGCGCGGGGCACAGTGCGCACATTAGACCCAAGGATAGCATATAGATGCGTTCAGTACGTACCTGATCCCGGCACACGGTCAACTTCGAACGCAGGGAGTACGACACCCGATACGTTCTCCTGCCTCGCCTTCACTTTGAACGACGCGGACTTGGCCTGTTCCTGCACAAGATACGAGATATCGCCCGTCGCATATGTGACCTCCGCGAGCGAGAACGACGCGAGCTGCATTACACGGCCCATCTTGCGTTTAGCCTGTACAAGAAAGAGCGATCATGGTCATTATCTCGTCCTATGAAGAACTATTCGTTAGGCTGGCACACCTCGTCTACTCTGCGGAGGATCGCCCTAAAGCGGGTCGTGAGGGCATCGCGCTTCTTGGCGAGGAGTGAGTGGCCTGTTTGAGCTCCCTTCAGGCGAAGCTTTGTGTTCGTGAGGGCCATCCGAGTAGGAAAGATGTTTTCGCGAGGGCCGGTGCCAGACATAATGACGATACGAGGAGCTCAACGTGCACGACAGGAAGAGGATACAACAGGCACAGAGCTGAGAGGACCTCGTACTATACCGCAGGAGGCGAGAGCAAGCTTGAAGCTTTCGAAGCGCCTCAAGCAGCCGCGACGTCAGCGATAGCGCATAAAAGACCGTCGCCATTTCTCGTTCGAATGTTGTTGACCACTCCATATCGCCGGGATAGCTCAGCTGGGAGAGCAACAGACTGAAGTTCTGGAGGTCGCGTGTTCAATCCACGCTCCTGGCATTTTTGCGGGCAGGTCTTCTTTTTGTTCCTTGCGCCCGTGTCGTCGACTCGGACTGGCGGTACCGGGTACAGTATTTGACCGTCAGACGGAATGTGGTTTTCGCGCGTTCCGTTGCACACGCAAAGCTCGGCGCGGTCTTCCTTTTATGTCGCGCTTCAGTGATATCCCTTCTGTGTTATGTAGATTTGGTATCGCGAAGGAGATAGATAGGCGGAACACAGAGGAACGGGGACAACTTGGCGGTGACCAATTTGTCGGGATGACCGCCAGGTGGAAAACTCGAAGCGCCGTGACTTCACTGAGGGCTCGTCGAGTGTCATCTTCGCTTTCAATCAGTATATATCCATACAAATACAGTAGGCGTGCTCTTATATCTGCCTTGTACAACTTCTCTATGAAATTGTAACAAGACCACTATTCACTGGAGTATTATCGCGCGTAAAGCAGCCAGTCACATAGGTCACTATGCTGTCACATAATCACAATTCATTCCCCTCCCTTTCCTGCGCCCGGCTGCTGGATGCCCTTTGCTAGGTGGTAGAGACCTTCAGAATATCAACGGCCTATTTGGAACAGCTCAGCATCGTCCACTGATAATCGCTGCAACACCCTTAGCGATCACGTGATGTTGCTACCACCGCGATTCTCAAAATATAGGGAGCAGTTTTCCCTGCACACTCATTCTTGGTGCATAGGTGGATATATTGCACTGTTAGAGATATGTGCAAAGAATTCCGAGGCATGCCGCTTGGAAGCGACAGAATTTATTCGCGAATTTCACTTTGACAGCACAGACATCGCTCATTAGCAAGACTGCAATACACAGGAAGGGGTCGGAACATAGGCATGCACCATCATGGACGTGCAGTAACCAAACCTCGAAGGGTGCGCCGGATTCGCGTTACACGAGGGCGGACAGCGCTGACGATTTTCCACCTGGGGGTCACTTTCCACCTGGCGCTCAAATACTGTAAGTACTGTAGTACTACAGTACGGCATGAATCATATTCTCCACCTCGCTGTATACCATCCGCCGCGTAACATTTATTGATTTACCAGATCGATGGTATTTATAGCGTGTCTGACGAGTTAACAATATGCGGCATGTAATGCGCCCCGACGTCGATGCCGTCGGCTGTCCTCAACACATATGCAGNAAAAAAGCTTGTATGGTTGTTCGAAACATGGTGATGGTAAGTACAGTTGGTATGTTGGACCGGAACACGTATACACATGTATGCAACGACGCGAAGAGGAAAGCCCGGGATCCCAATATGTACGTAGACGCGAGATGGCTCCATGGTGAGAGGTGATATGATGCAGCAAGAGTCGCCGGTGAGTATAGGGAGATGCAGGAAAGCGCTAGCNGGGGGCGAGAGGGAAGCATACAGGGCAGAGCGCGAGAGCAACCTTCACCTTCTAAGGGGAGCTAGGGAGATACACATGTAAGGGCGGCACTGCTGCGGGAAAGACGAACNGGGGGCGCACGGTACCGCAAGGGACCTCACCAGCGCGGCACCGGCACCCAGCACCAGCACCATATGCGAACGCGAACGGGGGAATGAGGAGAGAGCAGAGCACGGAACGCGGTGATATATGATCGACGAACAGCGACGTACGTAGGCCCGCACGCAAACAATCTAAATACGCACACATATACACAACACGCACGCAATGGCACGCCGGCACGAGCGAACGAATGGACAGGGACGAACACAGAGATGCAAGCAAAAGGCCGAGGAGGAGATGGACAAGACAACCCAATATCACCGGCCCTATAAGAATATACCGTACACGTACACGTACAACTACGACACTGCTTCGCGCTCGACGCAGACACGTCCCACCATCGGGAGGTCGAGGTCAGGTCCATCGGTGTTATGATGGCGGGAAGTACACGCCAGGGGGCGGAGGTACTGCGACAGGCGGCGGGAGATCGAACGGGCCAGGCGGCGAGTTNCCCTGTTGAATGCGGCGGCCGTGTGGGATCCAACGCAGAAAGGACCGACGGGGCTCGCTGTTGCAGCAGCGACTTTGCCGTCATCAGCACATCGACCTCGCTCGAGAGCGGGCCAATCATGTCGACCGCCTGCGCTACCGCCGACTGTGTCGCGACCGATACCTCCTTCACTGTCACCTGAGGGGCAGCGGCGGCGGCAACGGCAGGAGGCAGTCCTGACGTGACCGCAGCGACGGTGCGATCGGCGACGACCTGGCGCGCTGCATGGAGCACGACCTGTTGAGCCGCGGCGGTGAGGGCGTTCGATTGCGCGACGCCGCCCTCGGGCACCTCGCCCGCTATCTTGGAGCTGATGGCCTGTGCAGTCACCGTGAGGACGTGCTGCTGCTTCGCCAGTGCCTGGAGCTCCGGGCCTGCCTCGTTCGGGGACGCTACGACCTGTGACTGTGCCTCTTGAGCAACTCGTTGCGCGGCGGTGGTGAGGACTTGAACCACTTGCGATTCGGGCGCTACTGCGGGCGGTGGTGGGGCGGAGAGCGACGGTGGTGGTACCCTCATCAAACTGGAGATCGAGCTCAGTTGGATGATTGGAGTGTTTGTTGATTCGAGAGACTCACCGTGGTGCAGCGGTGGGAGGTGCCACGCCGGATACTACAGAGTCGCTCAAAATCCGCCTAGGGTTGTGGATGTCGCCGACGAGCGAGGGTCGCCTCGAGGGGGTGAAAGACGAGTCGACCGCCGCCATCGGCGCGATAGTGATGTGCACCGTATGTGTCAGCACCTCTTCCTTGCCATCCTGCATGAACTGCATCCGGGGGTCAGAACCTCTGCGATACGCCTCCTCGATTACCCCTTCCTTTCGGGAGACGGGTGCCGAGCGAGCAGTGAACANGGAGAACGCACCCTCGCTTCCACGGTCACGTCACAGCTCTGCGCGTCCGGCGGCGGGATACCGGTCAACGAGTCGTCCTTCCACGATAGCCAGGAGGGGAGCGACGGCGAGCTGTACGTGACAGGCATGTTCGTCCGCGACGCCTGTGGGTCCCAGATGCGGGGTGTCCACGTCCAACGGAGGCCGACGTACGCGACGCCCGGGGGGCGTGCCTGCGAGCTTCCGCTTGAACGGCCGGAAGATCCAGCCGCCCTCGGCCTTCTTGGCGTCGACGTGCCAGATATGATTGCCTTTTGACTTCGACTTCTTGCCCTCCTCGTTGAAGCGCGAGATGTACGGCTGGTTCCACAGGAAATTCCGGATCTGTTGCGGGCGCGGGCGCGGGAAAGGCAACGAAGCGGGTCAGTCAGTCAGATGACGTGCCGAGAAAGCGATAGATGTAGGCACCCCTTCTACCACCACCCGCCGAGGCTGCCAGGATGCCGGGTGCCGTACAGAGGCGGCGAACACGGCACCCTGGCAGCGCGCGCGAGAAGAGAAGAAGGGGCCGTTGGCAGGCACACACACACTCGCCTTTTTCATTGGTATCTTTTCTTCGGGGTAACCCTGTCGCGCAAGCTGTGATCACGTAAAACGAGGTCAGTCCATCAGTGCCCCTGATCTCGAGCCGGCACACGAAGGGAAGGAAGGTCGAGAAAGGGTGGGAGGGTACGGGGATGGGGGACTCGACAAAGGGGAGGACAGCGAGATGGTGATCCGTCATACACACACACACACGCACCTCTTCCAAGAATGCGTTGGTGAACGCCTGGATCCGGAACTTGAACGGGCGGAAGTCGGGCGACTCGTCCAATCGCTGCATCTTTTTCGCCATGAGCGTTTGGTGGATCGGCTCGCCCTTCGAGTCCGTCGCATCCACTGTGGAGCGCAACAAGCGCGCAAAGAGTTACATACACATCAGCATTCGGTTCGTCGCGCAAGAGGGAGGAGAAAAAGAGAAGAAACAAGCGGCTTTCGGAACAGCGCGCCGGGAGGTGGGTAGAAGAAGCATGGTGGGGATGGGAAGAAGGCGAATATGGGGTGGGGGGCGCAGGGTCAGCAGCGAGGCTGAAGCGAAAGGGGGATGCGGGGTAGGCTTGGAGGGGGTAAGAAAAAGAGGCGCGCGCCCTCGCCGCTCGCATGCAATGACACTGATACGTACGATTGGAACAGATTTCATTCAAGAACTCAAAGAAAATGCGCTCGACTTCGGCCCGGTACTCCTGCGGCACCTCGTTTCCGTGGCTTGAAGACGACGACGAGCCAGAACCCGAGCCTGAGGAGCCTGCGCCGCCGGTGCCGCTGCCACCAGCACCCTCATTCGAAGGCGAGGTGCGGCTCATCCGCCGTTGTTGTCCGGCACTGCCGCGCGATGGCCCGTTCCCGTGGCCCTCGGCACTAGATTTACTCTCAGCACCTCCAACGGAGCCCACAGAACCATCTCCCATTCCCTGTCCTGCCGGCGAGTGATGGTGGCTGGCGTTGATATATCCAAGCTCATCGTCGTCCGAATCCTCATCCCCATACTCTGGCGACGACGGTCGGCTGAACCTTCCTACGGCCGCATTCACTCCGACTCCAGCGGACGTTGACGGCCTTGACTGTGCTGCCGCTGCCGCTGCTGCAACCGCTGCTGCCGTCGACGTCGACTCGTACATCGTCGGATGCGATACCCCGTCGGGCACATACGCGAAGGGATTCCCAGCCGCATGAAGCTGCGAGATCGAATGCGATCGTGACGCGCGCCCGAGCGTTGCCGAGGCCGCATTTAGCGGAGGTTGTTGTAGATGCGTGCGTTGCGTCGGTGAGTACATGGGTGTTGAATATGACATCTGCGTAGAGGGACCGGGGATGGGGATGGGATTGGATACGGTTTGGCCGACGGTGAGTATCGATCCCGTTGAAAGCGAGTGATGGTGCTGTCGTGGAACCGCAACACGGCCGTCAGGCCATACCGAACCGGGAGGTGCGTACCCAGACATCACTGTCGACGCGCCGCTGGTCGTAGATGCAGGCGAGACAAAGTCTGAAGGATGTGTCATGGACGCGATGGGGTCGATCGCCGTAGGCTGGTGAAGTGCGGAGTGCATCGCCGCGACTTGCTGCGACGCGTCGGGGAGCATTCCGAGGGAGAGATGGGCGGGGATACCAGCGGAGCTCGGAGGCCTGGAACTTGACGAAAGCGACGACGGCATGGGCGGAGGTACGGCGGACATTTCCGCAACGGACGAGAGCGTCGGCGGGACCGAGCTCATCGGGTACGTATACGAAAAGTTCGTCTGGGGCATCATTGCCTGAGGCATGGCCGCCGACGATGGGATCTGCAGAGCAGGCGCGCTGTCCTCCGGGGGTTCGAGTTTCATCGACTTCACCACGCGGTCGCCCGCGACGGACGAAGCACAGCGCTTGCGCGAGAGTTCTGACCCATCCGACATCGTCGCGGAGTCGGAAGAAGCACTCGATATGCTGCTCATGCTTGCCTGCTGTGATGGGGGCGGCGTTCGTTGCTGCTGCTGCGTGGACTGTGGTTGTTGCTGCTGCGACGGTTGTTCTACGTTCATCGCCGCTGCAGCAGACCCCGAAGCAGAGCTTGCGGTCAGGCCGTTGGGAGCATTTCCAGGCCCAGAACCCGGCTGCGGTATTAGCCCAACTGCTGCACCCGATCCGTCGTCCAGTTGCATGGCCGCCACGAGCTCGGCCACCAGGAGGACGTTTTTCTTCAGCAGTGTCACAATCTCCCGCGCATCGCCGCTCTGGCCCATGTGACAAGCTTCGCTGCCACTGCTGGCTGTCCGCGCGATGCTGCATAATGCGAGAGGTATCAGCATTCGATCCATCACCATATTGCCACAGCATGACAAAGCAGCCGGACGAGTACGTACTTTTTCAGCATATCGCCAAGGACGAGAAGATGCGCCCCTCCGGGCACATCTTGCACGCTATCATTGCTGGCCTGCATTGGATTCTCGAAGCCCGGCGGTGGGAATTGGAAGCCCGTTTCGTGGGCACCGCCCGATGGGCCGCTCCCACTGGACGGGAAACCGAGGTCTGAGCCCGAGCCCGTTAAATGGGCGGGAGAGGCGGCTGAGCCTGATCGACTGCGCGCGACACCCATGCCATCAAGGGCGGAGGCCAGAGAAGAGGAACCGGCGGAATACGATGGTGTTACGCCAGTCAAAGCTGGTGAGGAAGCGTGCGAAGCGTTGGTAGACGCTGAGGTCGCACTCGGAGAGGATAGAAGCGGGTGTGACGGATCGACTGCATCGATATTCGTGAGGCGAGGGTCCATGCCGTACATACCAGACTGGGACGAGATGTCTGGGATCACTCCGGGCGACGCGGCTTGTGACGAAGGTAGGGGCGCGGCCATGACGTCCATCGCGGCGGACAAGTCTTCGGAGGAGGACGATAGAGACGACATGGACATATGCATGGCCATCGGGACAGCAGAGACCGGATCGACGTGCTGGGGGAACAGCGACGGCATCGATACGTGCATGTGTGTGGCGGGGTCTGGGGTGAGGGATGTGGGGTCGGAGTGGGACGAGGGCACAATGTTAGCAAAGGCTTGCTGCGGGTCGGGTTGCTGAAATTGCTGGAACTGCTGGAGGTCGCAGTCTGCGGGGGCAGTAGACTGGATCTCTTGCATGGAGGTCATGCTGANGCAGAGATGTTCAGGGCGATCNGGGGAGGACCGCAGGGGAAAGGTATGGGCGGGGGAGATGAATGAAAGGGAAGAAGCGGAGTGGATGGGCGATAATGGTTGTCGATCGAAGAAGGACGAAGGTTGCTGTGAACAGCATGGCGGAGATGGGGATAAGACATGGGCTCGGGGGAAGAGACAAGAGAGAGAGGCCATACCTTGGATGGAATCGAAGTGAGACCGGGAGCACTTACGAGCGCAAAGCAGGTGTATCAAGTGGATCGAAGGCGACCGAAAAGGACGAACGAGGCTGTGGCTCGAGTGTAGGATGAGAGAGCGACGAGAGGCATACAAAGAGCAGCCAGGAAGGATGAAAGGGAGGCGGTGGAGGCGGAGGGAGGGGAGAGGGGAGGCGGATTAGACGACACGAGAGACTCGGCGGACGGTCTAGAGCAGAAGGGACAGACGCAGGAGGAAGACTCGTGCAATAGGCGGCAGCAATAGGCCCAGAAGAGGATTGTAGAACCAGGTGGAGGTGGATGGAGAGGGCGGACGAAACTGGTGTTTACGGCCGATGGTAGGACGGAGGAGAAGGAGACGACAAGAGCAAGAGTAGGTGCTTGCCAGTGCTAAACCCACTCAGACTCACTCTCCTTCTCTCTCTGCCTAGGCGCCCATCTCTGCCCTGCAGTCCGCAGCAAATACATCAAAACATTATTATCCCTTCAGGCGCCCTCCGCCTCGCCTTGCGACTTCATACACCCATCAATCGCATATGTACCGTCCTATCGCCATCCGACTCCATCTATCGTCCTCTGCATCCCCAGGTGTCGCACATAACCAACCGTCTTCACAGGCCACCGAAGCTCCCGACGTCCATCAGCGTCCATCAGACACCGTCCACGGCGTCTCTCCCCGCCTCCTTGCTCTTTTTCGGCAATTTTTTTTGCAACTTAAACTTTTGGCTCGGGATGGCAATCCGTCTCTCCAGCCACACCTTGTCTGACGACACCCCACGTTGTTTCTCCACCAGTCCTCCAATTCAGATCCATATAGCAGTCGTGGCCGCCTACCTCGACCTCGGTCCTCGTCTTTTCCAGCCCGTCCCAGGTGCGTGTCTGTATCTATGACTTACTCGCAAAGTCTGCACCGAGTACCATCCGTCCTGCACGTTCTCGCCCATATCCGCGTCATCAACTTTACTCCTTTCGTCAGATCGTCAGGATCACATATTCCGCCATTTGCGCCTGATCGGCCTCGATACATATCCTCTCGGTCATATGCCCTCCCTCTCCCGTCAAAGGCTCGTTCCAGTCCTCCCTTCAGCGTCACCTGCAGCCGCCTTCCTCTCTCGCGCTATAGCCCGCGAGGATCTTCCGCTCCTCTCGATTCTTCCCGTCTTCTCAATCCCACCACCGTGTCAATCGCCCATGGGCTTCCTCCTGCGCCTCCCGGCGGTAGTTTGTCGTGCTTCTTCTACTCCGCCTTACCTTCACATCTCCGCACTCCGTCTATTGCCGGTTCTCTGTGGGACCTCCGCAATGGCATTTGTCCGTCCGACGTTGACGCCATCACCCAACCACCGTCCGGTTGACGTCGTGTTTCCGCGTGGATCACCTGTGAGAGTTTCGTGCGCGTAACCGGCTTAGCTGCCTGGCCTCTTACACGGTTCCGCTTCTTCCGTCCTTCCTGCACAATGTATCGTAAATGCGTTGTAATGCCAAGCACTGCTGCTCACCACGCTAGCGTCGATGCACTCGCATGATCCCCCCTCTCGCCTGGCCGCGAAATTGACACGTACCATTCCCAACCGAGGCTTGAGATTAATCTCCCCTGTGTTCGACGCATGTCTGTACCGGCGGCGAAACTTGAAGCCAGAACTGCATACGCATGCCTAAGAAACATTCTCTCAGAACATCAACGCCATCAATTTCAAACGCGCGCAGCTAGTCGTCCCTGACGTTCATATCCCCACATAGCGACACTTCCGCATCCGGGACCGCTGCGTCGTCCTCATAGGCACGCCCGCTGTGGCGTTCAACTTCAAGCGCATCGAAGACGATGAGCGTCTATTGGTACGACAGATTAGCGCCCATCATGTGGCAGCAAAGCTCTGTGCTGCCTTTCCTGGGATGAGCGCTCCGCTTGTGAATGGCACTGCACTGCTTGAGTCTCGCGGTTGCACCTCGTTCACACCACTGCTGCACAGTGCACCTCTACGCGCGCCACCGTTCGACGTCCGTCTTGTCGACCTGGTCTTGTACGTCGGACCCGGAACGGCCTCGATCATCTCTTCCAGCCCGATTATTGAATCCCGCTAGTACCTGCTAGTTCCCCCTAGCCTCGCGTACAGGCATCACAACAATAGGCAATGGCCACCACGAGCAAGCAATACAAGGCCATCGGGGAGGATCTGTGGAAAGGCCGCACAGAGAAAATCGTAAGCGACTCGCCCGTCCGCCCGCTGCCCTAACCTTGCCTGCGTCCGAGGCTTGTGCTCCGTTCTTGTTTCTCGCCATCATTGCTTCAGGGCACGACCAGCACGGCCTAGCGCAGGCAGGGCCCGGGGGCAGCGGGCTCCCACCGCCCACCTACCGCGCCGCGATTGGGATTGCAAACGATGAACGATGGCTGACGGACTCAGGGGGCTGTCCCCCCATCCGATTCCTAGAACGCGGAGCTGTTCGCGCTCACGTACGGCGCGCTCGTCGTGCAGCTCGTGCAGGACTACGAGGACTACGCGGAGGTGAACAAGCAGCTCGAGAAGATGGGCTACAACATCGGCACGCGCCTCATCGAGGACTTCCTCGCACGGAGCAGCCTCGGCCGCTGCGCCGACTTCCGCGAGGTCGGTGAGGTCGTCGCAAAGGTGCGTGCTCGGGCTCTCCATAAGCGTCATATACATATTCACGTGTGGCTTGGACGATCATTCGTCTGCGTGTTCTCGGTTCTCTTGGACTCTCTTTCGATGCACTTCGCACACTCAACTGTCCGAACATACGCAGGTCGGGTTCAAGTCCTTCCTGAACATCACTCCGAACGTCACGCATGGCGCCGTACCCCCTGCATCGTCACCCACCAGGACAAGCATGNCCCCCACCACAAGTCAACGCCCCCGGCGCGTCGTTCACCCTGCAATTCGACGAGAACCCGCTCGCAGAGTTTGTCGAGCTCCCCGAAGAGGCGCTCGAAGGCGGCCTCTGGTTCAGCAACGTCCTCTGCGGCGTGCTCAGGGGCGCGTTGGAAATGGTATAGTGCCCCCGCGCAGATCGCYCTCAGGCTTCGTTCATGATTGACACTGACRYCCCGTTCTCTCCCTCWCCTTCMSTCWCTMTTTTACTCCGGCGCCTYCGTTGAATGCACAGGTCCAGATGCAGGTGCAGGCCACCTTCGTGTCCGACGTCCTCCGCGGCGACGAGACGACGGAGATCCGCGTGACGCTCGTGAAGTACCTGGAAGAGGAGGTGCCCGTGGGGGACGACTAGATATACCGCAGTATGGATGTACAATAGGTTTCCGCATGACACGACAATCTCGCACTCTATCGAGGCTGCCTGGCACATATTTCCCCGCAGAACAAGCCAGGCGCACACTAGCTGGGTTGACGCACGCATGCACGCACACATGCACGGCGGTCAGGAGGGGCGAGACGANGGGGGGTGTGGCTTATTGCGGGCGTCCGAAGATGTGCAGGAGCGAGCGAAACTGTGCCGCGACGATCAGTCATTCTGTCATATGGATTGCTCTCCGCGGCCTGCGATCGCACGGTAGTCGCCCGGCAAGCGGCAAGCGCAGGCCTCCAGCATGGCAGCATGGTCCAGCGCAAGGCGCAAGGCTCCAGTGCGACCGCGACCGGGAGATAAACCATAACAAGGCAGAGAGAGATGAACTCACCGAGACTGCCGCACAGCACAGCACAGGACGGCGCGTGCGCAGGAGGCTGCTCAGTTGTACCGCTCGACGCGGTTGAGCTTCCGCGCCGTCTTCGCGTTGCTCTGCGTGTTCTGGCCGCGCACGGGCAGGTGCATCGCGTGCCGCCGACCGACGTAGCTGCCGATCATGCGCTGGTGCGCGATGTTCTCCCGCATCTGCCTGCGCAGGTCCGACTCGATCTTGATCTCACNGAAGGCGGTCCGCAGGAGTCTGTTGCTGCTGCTGCTCGACTGCCTGCACGGCGGGCACCGGCTGGGAGAGCGGCGGGGGCACGTACGAGGGTGCGGCGAGCGGCTGGACGGAGACCGGGGGCGAGTTGGCGGGCGAGGAGAGGAAGGCGGTGAGGGCGGTGACCTGCGTCTGGTTCAGGTGCCGCACCCGACAGCGGTCGTGGATCTGGACGCGGGCGCAGATGCGGTGGGCGGTTTTCTGCCCGATGCCGTAGAAATGCGTGAGGGCATGCTGCAATGTGGTTGTCAGAGAGGAGTTTTGAACGAAATTTGTCAAATGGTACACACCTTAACAAGCTGGTTATCGGGTAGGAGGACGCCGAGGACGTGCATGGTGGACGAAGAGGAGTGCTATCCGACACAGTGGCGGCAACTAGAGAACCAAGGTGGCAGCAGCAGAGCAGGAGCAAAGGAATGTCGTCCGTAGGCGCCCAGATTCCTCCACTCGGAGCGCGCGCTATTGAGGGCGCCTACTCCGCATTCGCAACTTGTTCCTCGACATCCACCACATTCCACCCGCGTCTCGCCTCAACATGTCTACGAGCCAGGCTGAGGGCCGCCGCGAAGAGGCTCTCGCGAAGCAGCGCAACCAGATGCGCGAGGAGTTCGAGCGGCAGAAGCAGTCGCTCATTCAAGAGACAGAGAAGGCACGGCCGTCGACGAACCGCTTCGTCGGCCAGAATGACTCCATGGAGGAATCTCTCAAGCTCTCCACAGTCGGTCTTGTCCGGCTAGAGGACTTCCAGCAGCGCCGAAAGGAGCTTGARGAGGCCAAAGCGCGCGAGGCRGCGCGGACGAACGAGCTCAAGTAGGTCGYGTCTCCATTCTCGCTCCTGTGGCGGCTGTGCGTTTCTGCGGTAGCGGTCCGCTTACTTTGCGTGGAGAATTTGTTTAGAGATGAGAAAAAGGCGAAGAAGCGCAAGAAGACCAACAAGGCCACGCTGTCGTTTGCCCTCGACGATGAAGAGGGCGAGGAGAGYGGCTCCGCCTCTCAAGGYGGCGAGCCCAATGAACCTCCCGTGAAGAAGGCCAAGTCGCGCAAGAATCCGGAGGTGGATACCTCTTTCCTTCCSGACCGAGAACGAGAAGAGGCCGAGCGCCGCGAACGGGAGGCGCTACGCCARGAGTGGCTGCGCAAGCARGAAGAGCTCAAGAAYGAAGAGGTGGAGATCACRTACTCKTACTGGGACGGAAGCGGGCACAGGAAGAGTGTCACGGTAGGTCCGCTTYGTTGGTTTGGTTTCTRGCGGGCCTGACCACATAGGTGCACGCATGTGAAACACTCRTTCTCGCGACGTAGTGCAAGAAGGGCGACACGATCTCGACGTTCCTTGAGAAATGTCGGCAACAGTTCCCCGAGCTGCGTGGAATCAGCGTCGACAACTTAATGTAYATCAAGGTATGAYANATYWMTCNTCATSTYRKTGACACYTRTGCTGACGRCYWCSGCAGGAGGACYTGATCATYCCKCATGTRYGYTRMYKCMRRTGCATYKRMCNNTGRCTTMGRACTYACGGCAATTTTTAGCACTACACGTTCTACGACTTTATCGTCAATAARGCCCGYGGCAAGTCKGGYCCTCTRTTCAACTTYGACGTTCACGACGACGTCCGTCTTCTGGCCGATGCGTCGGTCGAGAAGGACGAGTCGCACGCTGGGAAAGTGGTCGAGCGAAGCTGGTACAACAGAAACAAGCATATATTCCCYGCCTCTCGCTGGGAGGTACGTRCCTTTYTCCACCACGTTGTCTACACACRCAGMATGTCATGATCTCATTGTTGCGTTTATTATCAGGTGTACGATCCAGACAAGAACTACGGCAAGTATACTATTGCATAATGCTYTGCTTGTCATGCTTGTGGTTATAGGATTCGGAATGTATATTCATCGTTTTGAAACAMGTGAAGCCTGCACATYTGTCGTCTTACACACTCGACCATCATGCAGCTTTCCAACGAAAATCCGAGTGTTCGCAAGRMRGTAYAAAGATARAAGCAGKAMTRAYRCRRCGRCACTGTAACKNGGACTTGTGAACGTCGCCGATGCAATGCAGTTYGATTCGATWYWGNTGGGAAAGCCTTCGGRGTCTAGATATYCTGCGARGCYAGGAAANCGAYGYRCYGCKYTNAGAAGAGNNNTTTGNRATTGRCTTYTCRTGRTCTACGAGGRCTACAACGACACTAGCAGACTGACAGCCTGTGGAGGGCAGCCACTGACGCGACGCGGGGAAANGGCACGTGCACGCGTCCTCCATGTGATCGGTGATTTTCTGCCTTGCGCCTCNNNAAAGTCCTGCACAGNNTGCRCACAAGTRCTGTAGGCGCATATACACCTYYTGCAAAGCTCKRGMCAYAKTTCYMWTCSTCTTCATCAACACACYGCGGGCGACGTTGTATTGCAAGCACACGCGATGTCAAGACCAGAGCTCCAGGCACCCCCAGAAATCGTACGCACCCACATCCYTGATCGRCATGAGYATCATGCATGGTWTGGTAYGGGATTCTAACTYTCCCTTCGGAYGCACTGCAGTACTATGGCGACATCGAGGCCAAAAAGTAYACAAACAAGTGCGTACYCGACCTCNNTCTYCTGTCTRTGCGTAYGGCRGCGTTGACCGKTRTGTCGGTGTGYAATAGCACTCGGGTGCAGCAGATCCAGGCGGAGATGACCTACCGTGCGCTCGAGCTGCTCAACCTCCCGCCAGACGAGCCCGCGTTCCTGCTCGACATCGGCTGTGGGTCGGGGCTCTCGGGCGAGATTCTGGACGAGGAGGGCTATCACTGGGTMGGGTGCGACATCGCGCCAAGTATGCTGGGTGAGTCCGAGCCGTCAACGAATTCCTAGTATCCATGTATATACTGACTCTTGGGGTAGAGGTCGCACTTGAGCGGGAAGTGGAGGGAGACTTGTTCTTGCAAGATATCGGGCAGGGGTTCGGTTTCCGGCCAGGCAGCTTTGACGGTGCGATCAGGTCAGTCCCATCCTCCTCCCCCTCCTCAGCAGAAAGCCTAAAACCTCCCAACCCCCCACAGCATCTCCGTCCTCCAATGGCTCCTCAACGCCGAAACCTCCCACCCAACGTCCTCGCCCCCGCACCGCCTCACGCGCTTCTTCACGACGCTGCACGCCGCGCTCAAGAACCCGTCGCGCGCCGTCCTGCAGTTCTACCCGTCCTCGGACGACCAGATCCAGCTCATCACCTCGATCGCGCAGAAGGCCGGCTTCGGCGGCGGCGTCGTCGTCGACTACCCGAACTCCAAGAAGGCGCGCAAGGTGTTCCTGTGCCTGTTCGTCGGCGGGGGAGGGGCTGGGGCGCAGCAGCAGCAGGTCCCGAAGGGCTTGGAGGGCGATGAGGATGCGGAGGCGAGGGCGACGTTTGAGAAGCGGAGAGAGCGTTTGCGCGCGAGGGAGAAGGCGGGCAAGCGGAAGAATATCAAGGATCGGGATTGGATATTGAAGAAGAAAGAGGTGCGTGCCTATTGTCCCGCCGCTACAAGCATTCAAACACTAAGCTCTGTCCGTTCAACGTGTAGCTCTACCGCAAGCGCGGGAAGGAAGGAGTCCCCCACGACTCAAAATATACCGGACGCAAGCGGAAGGCCGTCTTCTAGTTTCGCGTCTCTCTGCCTCCTTGTCCTCTCTACGCTCTGTTGTGCACCATGCTAAGTTATTCCACTGGGCGGTCTAGTAGTAGTCGCAGATTGTATCGGTACTTTTCGCACCCTCATACCACCACGGGCGGCGGCCTCTCGACCGCCAGCGTCCTGACCTCCCGCACCGCGTCGCGTGCGCTGCTCCTGATAAACAGGCCCTGCAGCGCCGCCATGCTGACCCTGCGTCCCCGCTTCGTCTCTTCCCTGACCGCTTCCTCGATCTCGTCCGCCATAACCCTAAGCTCGGCTTCGGAGATGCGCTCCCAGCCCTGCTGTCCCTCCTCGCCAGCTCCGTAGAACCGTTCGAAAAGGCGGCGGGCTTGGCGTGGTGACGCGTCGTCGATCAGCATAGCGAGGTCGACACGGCCGGGACGGATGAGCGCAGGGTCTAGGCGTTCGGGGTGGTTTGTGGTCATGAAGATCACGCGCTCCTCTCCCGACGCAACGCCATCCAGCGCGTTGAGGAACCCAGAGAACGTGACGGAGGACTGATAGCCGTCCGCAGAAGACTGGACGCGTTTGTTGAACGCGGCGTCGATGTCCTCGATGAGCACGAATGAGCGCTCTGGCGTGTTCGCGAGGAGGTGGATGAGTTTGTCGTCGGCGAGACCGCGCTCGGACAGGTTGAGCACGCAGATGTCGTAGTTGAGTTCTCCTGCGAGAGCTTGGATGAACGAAGACTTCCCTGACCCCGGTGGGCCGTGGAGGAGGTAGCCTCGTCGGTAGGGGATACCTAAGAGAGTCGATCAGCGCCGTGAGATTCGCGAAGTCGCGACCTATCGCACCTCTATCCGCGTACCACTGCCTTCGCTGGAGGAACGCGGTGACGTCTTCTGTGATTTTCTCCGCGACGCCTTCTTCTAACACGACGCTTCTCAAGGGTCGTTTTCGTCTAGGCTGGCCGAACGGCTTCCACTCTATGCCCCATGGGATGTTGATGACGAGCTTGCCCTCCTGGCCGCGCAGCGCCATGTCCCGTGCCTCCGAGAGCAATTCTGTGAACACTGCGCGGTCGCGGAACAGAGTCGTGATCGTAATGGTCTCCCAGGGCATGCCCGTCATGAGGTTGGGCGACTTCGTTTCGCGCTCTCGCTTGATCTACGCCACGTTAAGCACCTCGATCGTCCAGAACATGCGGGCATCAACTGACTTGCATCCAGACTTTCCGGTAGCGCAGGTAGTGCGTGCCTGGGGCCGCGACGAGCTTGAACATGACAGACGAACTGCCGTTCTTGCGCTGCTCGTGCAGAGTCTGCACCCCAAGCTGATGGCTGCGCATCCATGTCGGAGTCGAAGGTATCTTCCACCAGGGCGCGCCGCCCGCCTCGACACGGGCGGACTGGTGGGCCATCCAGGTGAGGAAGTATTCGTACGCAGGGTCCTTGTTGTTCATCTCAAGGGAGACCAGCATCTGCCGCCGAAGCGCGGAGGCAGAAAGGGTGAGTCCGCGACGGAGGACAGTCAGGCCGACCCCGAGACCCTAGAGGCAGACAGCGATTCATGAGAGAGTGGCCTCAGTAGTGGTGCAAGAGAGAGCTTACCATGATGCCAAAGCCAGCCTGAAAATACGGACTACGCGGCGTCGCGGCCTTTCAGTCATAGTGGTACGGGCAGTCGGAAAGGGTGGGCGCACTTGTCACTGAGCAGGGCGGATAGGAAGGACGAACCCTGTCCATCGTTCAAGCCAGCGGGGATAGGTGCCTGTGGGTTGCCCGGGACCATAGCTGCCAATTGTGCGGATTGGGTGCTCGAGCCTGGCTGCATCGTGGCCAACCTGTGACCCGTCCAAGCGGTGCGGTCAAAGTATAGAACTCTGTGTCGTACACGAGGAGAGATAGAAGCAGCGTTGTCCGAGACAAACGTGTAAGGCAGTGAGCAGCCGAGAAAGACTAGATAAACAGGCTACGTGCTGGGGGAGCAGCTACCCTGCGCTATGGCTGAGAAGGGCGGAGAGAGGCAGGGCCGCGATGACGATGACGAGGAGAAGAGTCGGAGCGCGCAAGACGCGTCTGCAGAAGTTGCCATATACGGCATGGGGCACGCGACGTGATAAAGCTCAAGACGCGTCCAATGGGCGCCTAAAGACGCGTTTTTATCCTCCCCGCGCCAGTCTCAGTCCCAGCCTGTGTGGTCTCGCCCGCCACTGGCCCCTAGCTCTGCTTTCTCCCACTCGCAGCCGTAGCAACCATGTCCCACAGGCATTCCACCGTCCTTGAAGCGTACTCCGTTCTTGGCCTCGAACAGGTAATGTTCTTTGTTCTTTCGGCTCATCGCAGCATGCTTAGCAGTGGCGCGGGCCACTCGTTCTATAGGGCGCGTCTTTGGAAATCGTAAAGTCAACGTACAAACAGGTAAGCTCGACGCGTCTCATTCCAAAAGCACCGCTGATCCTCACGACGCGTCCCCACTACCAGCTTGCACTCAGAACCCACCCAGACAAGAACCCCGGCGATGAAGATGCGACCGCTCAATTCCAGCGCCTCAGCGAGGCTTACAGCGTCCTGCTCAAACATCTCGATCGCCCATCGTCTCCCCAACTGCGCCATGCCCATTCGCACACGCACACGCATTCTCATTCTCACTCGCATTCCCATACTCATAGCCACTATCATCCGTTCGACGACTACGACGACTATGATGACTACGATGACTATGATTTCTACGACGATGAATTTGATGATGATGACGACGACTACGATTCCGTCTACGAAGAGCGCATGAGCTTCTACATGTGCGTCTTTGTTTGTTGTATACTTGTCCATCATGCTGACACTTGGGCATCTCAGGTACCTCTTTGAGGAGTTACTGAGGGGACACGCTCGTGCCCACGCCCATGCGCGTAAGTGCATATCACTACCGCTCGGTCGCCATAAATAACACCTGCACCACAGGTTACCGTCGTTCTCGTGAAGCTGGGCCTCCGGAGTCTACAGAACAGTTTTCCGCTCGTCTGCGCAAGGCGCGTGAGGACCAGGAGCAGGCAGAGGCACGCCGTGTCCAAGAGGAAGCTGAACGCAAGGAGAATTTACAGAAGCAACGCGAGAGAGGTGCGTATGATATCCGTGCCGCTACGCACTTGCGACAGTGCTAATTGCGTGAAACAGAACGGCGTGAGGCGGAGGAGCGGCAGCGACTCAAAGCGTCCGCTAAGAAAGCCGAGGCGGAGGCTTTGCGCAAGACCGCAGAGAACAAGGCGCGTCAGCGACAAGAGCAGCTGCAATCACTTCGTTCCAAAGCATTTGCGGCGGCACGCAGGAAGGATTCGGCCGCTGTGAAGAAGGCGGTTTGGGAAGACAACGTCGACGCTGCAGGCGGCGAGATCGGCCAGGGCGCAGAAGCCTTCGTCAAGAATCGCCCCGCGGACCCGAAGGAGACTCTAATGCATATCGCCGCGAAGAACGGCGACCTCGATTTTGTTGAATGGCTGGACTCTCACAGTACGGATCAGCTGTGCCCTTTCCCGATACGCATAGCTGACCTCTTGTGTAGGTGCTGACCCGGAAGAGCGTAACGGCGAAGACATGACCGCATTCCACGTCGCCCTCCGCAACAAACATTCTGCGATCCTCCTCCATTTCTTCGAGGCGTACCCGCCCGCTGACGAGGACTACTCCGGGGTCTACCGCCGCCCGGAGGGCAAGTCGAACCTGCAAATCGCGCTCGACACTCGCGAGCCCGAGATGATCTGGATGGTCCTGGACAAGAAGCTGCACAACGAAGAGGAGATGGACGAAGCCTGGCAGATACTGAGCAGCTCGGCATATCGGTCGCGCGTCTCTCCCGCCAGTAAATACGAGGAGATCGTGAACTTGTTCACGACGTATGGCAAGTACACCCCACCTGCTCCCGAGCCCAAGCCCGAGCCCGAGTCTGCGCCGCAAAGCTCGCCTGTCGACAGTCAACCAGACTCTTCCCCATCGACCAACGGGAACGGTGGGGCGCAGAAGCAGAAGAACGGCAAGCAGCCTCGCCGTCCACGGCCCACCGTCACTGTCGAGGACGCATCTCCCGACAGCGAGCAAGCTTCCCCTCAGACACCCTCTTCCGCGTCCCCGTTCCCTGAGAGCCCCCCGTCCGTACCGCGGACGTGGCCGAGGCCGAGGCCGAGGAAACCGTGGCCATCCCTTCCAGCCTCGTCCTCAACAGCAGCAGCAACAGCAACAACAGTCGTCTTCGCAATCTCAGCCGCCGACTTCTCCGAGCGTCGAACCTGCCTCTGCCCAGTCGTCTCCGACCGCTCAGAGCCCGCGGATGGATGGCACGCAGGGCGAGTCCCGGCCGGCGGAGCAGAGCCAGCCGAATGGATATCGGGGCCGTGGGCGCGGTCGTGGTCAGCATCGTGGACGTGGGCGGGGCCGGGGACGCGGCCAAGCCCCGGCGGGCGCCCCGCCGTCGTCTGCTTGAACGTAGGATGCGCGTGGTTTCTCCGGCGAGTGTATGATTCATCTCTTGTCTTCTCATTGTTTCTCTTGCAAGTCACCGAGCCTTTTCTCTTCTCTGGTTCGCCCATTCCCCAGCCCACTCTGAATGTTCCTACGTGTCTATCACCATCTCTTCCATCACTCTTGCACACCGCTCATCAAATTTCTCTTGCACGCTTCCCCTGTCACGTCCATCGAGACCTGTGTCCCATACTCGCATTTACTTCTGAATCGCCCTTCACCGTCTTCTTGTCTTCCATGTCACTTTAGACCACGCACATATCCTTCCCGTTCCCGCCCCATCCAACGACCCACTTCCCAGTTCCAAAGTTCGCTCAACATCCATGCGTACGTGCCCCCAGGGCACGGACACTCACTCATCCGTACCGTATATTTCTTGCACTTAGTCCAACTTAGCCCGTGTACCTAGTCCGTCTCCTCGCCCGCCGGCCAGGGTTGTGTACTGTACATATCTGTATTTCTCACTCGTTCTTGAAATCCCCATCGCAACTGCGATTTGTTCCGCTCTCTAACCAGCATTTTATTGAGTGACACCGACATCCAGCGACAACGCCAGTAGTCTCGAGCTTCACAAACACGTGCCCTCGCGAGACATTCGAAATGCATGCAGCGAGAACCTGTACCCAAGCTTCACGCGCAGCGTCAAACGACTCTACTCAAGACTAGAGCAACATCCGCCCCGCCCAGCGCGGCATCGCCACGCACTCCCGCACGCTCTCGATCCCGCTCATCCAGCTGATCAGCCGCTCGAACCCCAGCCCGAACCCGCCATGCGGCGCGCCCCCGTACCTCCTCAAATCGAGGTACCACGCATAGTCCGCCTTGGCCAGCCCGTGCCGCTCGATCGCCGCCTCGAGCAGCTCGANGCGCTCCTCGCGCAACGACCCGCCGACGAGCTCGCCCACGCCCGGCACGAGGAGGTCGAAGCACGCGACGGTCGGCCCTGAGGCTCCCCCGTCCGCGTCTGTAACTGCGTCTGTGGGGTTGGCGCGCATGTAGAACGGCTTGAGCGAGGCGGGGTAGTCGGTGACGAACACGGGCCCGCGGACGTGTTCCTCGGCGAGCCAGCGCTCGTGCTCGCTCTGGAGGCCCTTGCCCCACTCGGGCGGGAAGACGAACGCGCCGGTCTTGGCGTGGTGCTCTGCGAGCACCCGCACAGCTTCCGTGTACGTCATGCGTGCCCACGGCTGGGGAGCGTCCGCGAGGGCGGCGAGCTGCTCGCGCCGCGACGCCTCCGGGCCCTTCTTCACCTGGCGCGGTTTGAACGCGGGCTGCGACGCGTCGATCTTCTTTGCCTTCTTGTCCTTTGCTGAGGCCGTCGCGGCCGCGAGGAGCGAGCCGCGTACGTGCGCTGAAGAAGAGGATGCGGCGGCTGATGGGGAGGAAGAGGAAGAGGCTTTGGGGGTGTGGAGGAGTTTTCGGAAGGATTCTTGGTCCATGGGGGCGTAGAGGGGTGTGTTCAGTTGACTTTTGGTGTCTCCGAGGTTGTAATACGGATAGCAGAGGACGAGGGGTACAACGAGAGACGTGTACAGTTCGTGAACGGTGAGAGTCTATGACCACTGGCAGCTGCACGGCAAAGCGCCATCCGTGGCGGACTCACGAGCGTCTACGTCAGAGAACGGAAATTGCCGGCTAGAGTCGCGTGGCTGTACCAGCCTGCGAAGTTGTTCCAAGTTCTAATTCAACAACTTGACTTGACGACTCAGGCTCTGTTGGCACTACCTCTGAGCAAATACTACTGCTTTTTGCGGCACGCTCAGGCTTGATTGGGACTGCGCAACGGCGCAGAAGTCTCAATAGCAAGTCGCGCCGCCCATCCTGCGATAAATCACCAGTCGAGAGGATTTCTATAGCATCCCGGCCTCACTGGCAGACTTGACCGACGTCAAGGTGAGTCAAAAATGATAATAGCGGAGTACTCCACAGACGCTAATGTTGTCGTGTCCGAATTACCCCGCAAAAGGAACCCTCGACATATAGGTTGTCTTGTGCACGCGAATGTGTGTGATTAGTAGCTGGATGACACTCTTACCTCTTGCTCCCGTCCTCAGCCGGCCCTGGTTCGGCAGGGAAGGTTAGAGGGTCGTTATCGTGTGCTATCCTTGGACGTCAGCGACTATCACATTGCGGAAGCCTCGTCCCGGCGGTTGTTGCGTGGTCCGCCGAGATGCCCCGCAACTCTGTGGCAAGGTATAGGTTAGCGTTCGGTGCCTTCGAATTGGGACGGCAGGCCTCGCCGTGGCCTATCAGCGACTGGCACATGCTTTATTGCATGGGCTTCTGCACTATACAATCACGTCCGTGGTCCCCAAACACACCGGCCTACATCTGGCGTCGCGTCAAGCACCAGTCTCCGCAATGCGGCATAGTCTACATGATCTTGCCTTGTGAGTCAACGATACAGTCATGTTTTGAGAATCTGAAGATGCGTATCATTCCCTCGGAAACATTGCTAAATGATGCGACTATGAGCAGCGCCTCTGCCCAAACCAGCACGATCCAGCCCCTGGGTTCTCGCCCTGAACCCACGACCGTCTTCCTCCAACCTTGGTGCGCTGTGCTTCGTTCTTCTCATGGGTTATGTTCACACGCCCTGATGCTTCCAACAGGCGTCGTTTATCGTTCTTGCTGAGGACGAGTGCGCCGTTCTCACAGGCAATCCCGAGGGCTTCCTGTCGCATTGCATGCAGCCGAATCCACTGCTTCCATTCGGTGCACATCACAGCGTGGGCCGTAGATCCTAGCTGGATGTTCGGTGTTCGTCGCGCACGGTAAGAAATAGGAAAAGAAGCGTGCATTGAGCTTAATGGTTCGACTTGGATACGGCGATTGCATCTTCGTGTTCGCTTACAACTATATCCACTAGCCCGTACAAATCTTGTACATAAGGCCCTCGACGCGCGTCTTCCTCCTAAGACGACCCTCCTTCCACCAGTGGAACACGCTGGCCACGAGTTTGTGCGATACGTAGCTGCCGCCATCGGTGCTTGCGAAGATCCTCCCTGACGCTATCCAAGATAGACAATGCAGCCTCCCTCGATCGTGCCTGCGATGTCAATCTCAGGGGCCGGTGCGTACCTGGTAAGATCTGCATTAGTGTCTTGGAACCTCTTAGCCTGACTGGCTCTGCTGTTCTGCTAGCGCCCTCACGGTGTAGCCTCTCAATCCCTCCAGCCCGTCGCATTCTCGAGCGGATACCTCGCAGGCCGCACGATCCGCGTGCATCTGGAAGAGATCCAGAAGGCCGATGTTGGCCGAAAGTACGCCGTCCGTCATGACTTGCGTTCGCTCCACACATTCCTGATTGGTTAAATGCGGTATTGCGATCTTTGTGCGAAGGTTCGTTCAAAAGGACAAACGGCCGCTAGATCCGCCGCCGGTTGTTCTCTGCAGGTTCTATGAAGTCCTCAGCCGGGGTAGCAGCCGTGTCGAGATCGAGATGGACCCTGAAATGGTACCGTTCCATGCCGCGATTATGTATCCGTTGCGACGTCTGCTCATCTGTGCGGTAGATGACGGATACAGTCTGCCACGTGGAACTCTTCCCAATCCCCGATGGTGGTGGGTCTGTGAACGCTCAGCCGGTGCATGAAGATATTCCAGTTCTCCCTCCACTTCTTCCTACTGGTCTTTCTTCCACATCGGCGGTTCCCATGAGGCCAAATCCCGATGTGGGGACGTTCGAATCGCACCGTGATGTAGAGCCTCCGATGCTACATCAAGCGGACGCCACGCACGACCTCTCTTCCATACCTGAAGAACTCCCTCCTCTGCATACCGCTCTTCAAAGCGGCTACCCTCAGCCCCAGTCCTCCGTGCAAACCTCGCCAGGGATACTACAGCAGGATGCCATCATCGACCCCGAAGGTCAGACCTCTGTTTCGTTGCCCACCGACATCTCATCGTTACTCTAAGGCTAAATCACTATTATCGAATCGGAACATGGAAGATGATATTGTCGCATGGTTCGGCTACTATCCTATCTTCGAGAGCTCGAATTGCACCAGGGCGCTCACAGGGGCAACCTACACAACGGCTGTGGTGATCGACCATCAGAGCAAGCAAACTGCCATGTTCGTCTTCACTGTGGGTTCAACGTCCTTGAACGGAGGCTAGATCATGAGAACTGAACAATTTCCGACTACATAGGACCTCGCTGTCCAAGTTGAGGGAACGTTCGTCTTGCGTTATCGCGTCTTCCATATCCTTCCCGACTGCGCAACCCCACCGCCCAAACCCATCCTTGCCGCATGCTACGGTGGTTCTTTCAAAGTCTATTCAGCCAAGGCATTTCCCGGGCTACTCGCCTCAACGGCGCTCACAAAGGTACATCATCATTCTACACCACCCAAGTCGTTGCTGCCGATATAAGATGTTGTGCCTAGATTACTTTACCTAACACTCTTTGGATGCAGAGGCTCGCACCGTTCCTTGGCATCCGGGTCAGCGTCCGCGATACCCCGCGCAAGCGCCGCAAACCTCATGAAATTATGCGCGAGCGCGAGGCCAAAGGTGGTAGCAACGCAGAGAGTGCTGAACTCGACCCTCCAGGTTCTAACACGGCTACGTCCGCGCGCCCGACTATAGGCACTCAACTAGGTCCATCCACGTCGTCTTACGCAGGCGACGCCTCTACCTCCCAATCTCCGATTCTACTGCCCAGGCCATCAGGCATATCCTCAAAAACGCATGACCAATCGTCCACAGGTCACCGCACAAAGCGTCACCGCCGTTAGCGGGTCTGAGTGTACGGAATAAAGCTGGAAGACAGCAGATGGTAGATTCTGCCAATCTTCCATGTACGAGGTATAGCACTGGTATAGCGTCTCCACGAGCTAGCTGTGGCTGTTTGTCCAGATAGGTATGTACCACTCTTGTATCACAGGAAGCCGAGTGTGAGCTAGGGTTCGTAGGGGTTCATATATTTGCCACGAGCGGCGATTCCCATCTGGCCCTAAGTAGTAGCTACAATTGCCTACTGGTATGTTCCCAGGCCAAAGCACAATGTCGGCACCAACGTCTTGATATTCTCACAAGCTAGGCACGATCATGTTCACGATCAGCTGGAAGCGCCTTACAAAAAAAGCGCGCTGCTGCGTCTCCGTATCAGGTATACGCCGCTTGTTTCTCAACCGCCACCACGAACAGGTTCGCAACTGATAAGGTGCAAAGCGACTCATTCCTTCTCCTAGTATTCGTCGCAACTAACACCGTGGCTTGAGTGCGCTTGCTACCGACCACATGCTCACGGCAGGACACTCCCGCGAGCGCGAACCTGGAGATGTTCTCCGTACGGGATCCATTCTCGATGTCCTGCCTCTGGAGATCCTGCACCTCATCCTGCACCATACGGCCGCCGACAGATCGTCCATATTAGCATGCTCACTCGTATCTCACAGTTGGCGTGACATGTCTCTCCCTCACCTTTTCTCGTCCTTGAAGGTCAAGCGAAGCCACACTCACGGCGACTTGAGCGACTTCCTCACGGAGCGACCTGATCTCGCCCGATACGTCCGCAAGCTCGAACTCGGGTGTCTCCCCATGCACCCTTCTAGTTTACCCCACTCAATTGTACGACCTACTTTGACACTCATCCAGCTTTCGATCATCACAACAAAGCTCCCTCGATTGCAAGTGCTAATTCTCCGAAGCGTGTGGTTGGTGGATGAGGCCAGTGCCAATGGCGATTCAACTGCGCGCCCCTTCATCGTTCCACGCAGATTGGAGGAGCTCACAATCAACGGTTGTAGTCTTCCGCGCAGGGACCAACCACTTCCTCTACGGGTGCTTTTCAGCATCTTGACCGCCTACCCTGCAAAGTCAATCTCGCTACTATTCCTCTCTCTCGACTGCGAAGCGCCCTTCCATCCCGACATCCAGCGTGCCAGCGTGGCCGCCCAATCTGCAAACACGTTGGAAGTGGAATCGCTTGTGGTCAAGAGAGTATTTTCCGAAGATTGGCGTAATCATGAGGCGCGGCTCTACGACGCATTCCGTCAGGTCCTTGCTCCGGGGTGCTTACGTTCTCTTCGAGCTCATGCAACCATTCATGGTCGAGCGCCCGATGCCTTCCATACACTCGGGGGTTTCATAGAGCACGCGGGGCGAGAGGCATTGCACCATCTCGAGCTCCCCTTTGGGATCGGACTGGAAGTGGGCCTTCCGGAAAGTCGCCCAGGTAAGCACCTGCATTACATTCACCTCTCGCGTCCAGTCTGTCAATCTGATACTCGTGTATCACTAGAATATTGGCGTGTTCTCCACCTCGATACGTGCTGCAATCTCGAATCCATCAGAGTCACTGTGACTCTCCCGATGTCTACATCTCGCAGCGCACTGCAGCCGCCTCAGGTTCCGCTCACCACAGCCTGTATCGCACTCATCGCGAATCTGCCACGTGCTCTCCGCACGTTCGAGCTTGCATCGTGGTACGTGGACACGACCCGCGTTAACGATGGAAAATGGCTGGATCTGGGGGAGTTGGACGAAGCGCTGCTGGCGCATTTCCCCTCGTTGGAGAAGGTCAAGGTGGTCCTCTGCGCCTGTGTAGATTGGGTAGAATGTACCCAGCTCGTCCTCGATGCGATGGTGAAGTGTCGACAATGCCGGATTCTCGATGTCGGTCCTCTTAATGTTATTGACTACTTGTGATGGACTAGACTCGGACTCGCATATACCTCAATTTGTCACTTCCGCACTACGCATTGAGCATGGCAGCGATATCCAGGTGGCTGGCACAAACTGCCAGGGTCGCACGTGGTACAGATTGCGCGCTTTCCGGGCCGAATCAGGCAGAGTATTAGCCACCAGTGCTTCCTGAGCTGAACCACCACAAAGCCATACAGTACGATCCGACTTGATATGCCAGTAGAGAACAGTCTTTGTCTTCAAACACCTCCCTGTTGTTTCTTTGTAGGTGTATCTCCGAACGGTTATGCTCACCGCCAAACAGGTCCTCCGCGAGCACGACGAAGCTCCTCCAGTCAAGATCGTGCTCGACAACTTACCCCCAGAGGTCCTTCACGTCATCTTCCAGCATGCGGCCCACGATGATAAACCGACAATACTCGCGTGCTCCCTTGTATCCTGGAATTGGCGCGAGATGTCGTTGCCTCACCTCTTCTCTTCCCTGACGGTCAAGCGGTCCCTCGATTACGACGATTTCAGCAACTTTCTTACGGAACATCCCAATCTCGCCCGCTACATCCGCAGACTTGTGCTCGGTTTCCTCCCCAAGCGCTACTTCGACGGTCTCCCTCACGCAACGATACGCCCTACTTTGACTTCTGTCAACCTTTCTCAGATCACAGCAAAACTTCCTCGTCTGCACACCCTCGTACTCCAGAGCGTCTGGCTGGCGGAAGCCCGGGGCGATATAGCTTCGCTTCCGTCTGTCATACCGCGGATGTTAAAGGGGCTGATGATTCATGGCTGTAGTGCTCCTAGGGAGGAGCCGCTTCCTCTGCGCGCCCTCTTGGGCATTCTGATCGCCTACCCTGCAACCGCGATCTCCCTGCAATCCATCTTCGTGGTCGATTGCAACGCTCCCATACAGTTCGACACGGAGCTTTCCAGTGCAACCCACCAGTCCACCATTAGGTTAGACCTTGGTTCATCTTGCGATCATTGGCCCCGCCTCTACGAAACATTTCGCCGACTTCTCGCTCCACTGTGTTTGCGTTCCCTCTGCACCCACCCAAATATCCACGACGCAGCACCAGACGTCCTGCGTGCTCTCGGGGCTTTTATCGATTATGCTGGAGGGGAGGCTTTACGACATCTTGAACTCCCTTTCTCGATCGGAGTGGACGACGTGGGCCACTCGCAGGCTCGCCCAGGTGAGCACCAGGAGAAATCTTTGTCCCCTCTAACGCGATCAAACTGACGCGGCACGTGGGCTACTAGACTTCTGGCGCATCCTCCGCCTCAATAAATGCAGTAATCTGGAGTATATACAAGTTAATATCGCTCTCGTCTTCCCGTGGCCTGCTCCTCACAGTGTGATGCCACTACCTCCGGTGCCATTCACTACGGTATGCGTAGCGCTCCTCGCTCAACTTCCGAACACCCTACGCACGGTCGCTTTCAAGATTCGGTCACCAGATGAGACCTATATCTACGATGCAAACTGGCTCGATCTCCAGGAGCTGGACGAAGCTCTAATTACGCAGTTCCCCTCATTGGAGCAGGTCCATCTGATGCTCGATGGCTATATCCGCTGGCAAGAGTGTATCCGGCTCATTCGTAGTGCGATGGCCCAGTGCCGGCAGCGCGGGATTCTCTCTATCGGTGGACAAGGGCCCGGGCGTGGCTGGGCGTAGGCTGCTTGTCAATGTTCCTTGGCATGCTCATGCGTGGCGATGGAGTCCACGCAGCACTGTCCACTTTCTCCGCGGACTCTATCCTCGCCGCTCTCGATGAGGCTACTTTACTTCGGGTTTCTGATCTTGCTATAGTCTGCCACTCCCTTCCGCTCGCATCACCGCTTTCTGGTTTTCCTCGTCATCCATGTTTGCATTGCCTTTCACTAACAATACATTTTCCATGCTAATCGCTAGTAGTATGCTCATCGTTCTCGTCAACATCGTCAATCTCATGTATACCTTCACTTTCCTCGTCCTCGTCATCGCCTTCATCCTCATCGCCTTCATCCTCGTCGTCCACTTCCCAATCACCGTCCTTGACTACCTCATCGTCCTCACCGTACTCGGAGTCGTCCTCTGTGTCGTTGCGTTCCGGCCAATCGTGTCTCTGCTTGACCCATCCATCGTGCATCCTATTCCATGAATGCTCCGTAGTGAAGGCGACCTCCTCGAGCACGCTTGTATGCTTCTCCCACTCTTCCAGCCAGGTCTTGTGCTCATCCCACAGGAACGTGAAGAAAGCGAATTCGTCGTCTATAACCCTCGTTGGTGCATCTGAAAGCAAGAACGCTCGCAGTCTTGGCGTGTGCGCGAACAGTTTCTCGCCAAAGTCGCACAACCCCAGTCCCTGCGAAGAATTGTTGCATGTATCAGCATTGTCTACAATGCAGATCTGCATGTATCACCGGTCACAGCTCTGGGTATGCTGCACTCACATTCAGTGGCTCCCTTTGCAAGACGATCACCAATCGCTCGACCGTGCGAACGTATTCCACTAGCTCCCCGGGGAAAGTCTCTGCGTCAAAGCATTCTATGTAGAAGGCGAGGTCCACCACCGGCCCCGCAGAGCGGGAGAGCGAGTTCAATGCGCCCCGCACACTCGACCATGGCGGTGCACCCCCATCTGTGAATGGATCAACGGATTGGCCGTGCGGGTCGTAATACGCCTGATTAAGGCGGACCGTTCGGATAGGGCGCCGAGAGGATGCACTGACGGGAAGGAACACCGGGAGGAGCTGATAAGGGCATGCGAGGTACTGGATGTTCGGGAAGATGTGCGCGGGGATGCTGCTGGGGAGTTCCGAAATTGTTGAAGTGCCTTCTATTAGACAGAAGGACGGGCGAAGCGTAAGTTTGCAGACGTTCAGTCCGGGGGGGCAATCATCAAAGAACGTTGGGGTAATCGCTATCGAGAGGTCGAGTTCCTCCAGTGCAGACCACGCTCCTGTGTTGGGGAACAGATCTCCTACGCTCTGGTCATAAGAACCGTAGATGGAGAGGATTTGCAACTGCGCGCTGCGCGAAGTGAGCACATGCTGGAAGAATGTGTAGAATTGTAGTGGGATCAGGGTTGCAAGCTTGAGGGAGAGTGTTGTGAGCTCCGGGAGCTCTGGCTGAAAGCCGTCGAGCGCGCGCACGTCGCTCTCGTCAGGCCACCGCCCCTCCGTTTGAGCGATGAACGAGAGCGAGCGCAGGGTGCACGAGGCGCTACGCATGAGCGCAAGGCAGATCTTTGGGGTGCCAAAGAGAATTGACTGGAGGGCGAAGGACTGCAAGCCGGCCATGCGGCTGATCGCGCCCTCGAGTGAACGCGCAAAGCAGGCCTTTACCTCCTTCTTCATCCAGTACTCGCGGCTCTTCAAGTCCACAGTGAACGAGCGTACGTATGCTGCCATGTCGCGGTCGGCATAGTGCTCTATTGGATCAGCTGCGAGGACGTCGATACATTTCCGGCCCGATATGTAGGACCGGATAGTGATGGAGGCGTAGAGGACTGGAGTAAGCGCGTCGTTGATACTTTTGTTTACGAGGAGAAGTGAAGCGAGGTCAGCTTTTGACAAATCCCGGGCGATGATGTTCAAGAGCTCTGTAGGGAGCGTGGACAGTGTGTCACTCGGTTGAGACATTCTACTAACCCCGAGTTGGGAATCGGTGGGAGTCCTGAGGCCCTTTGATCTTCTAGTTGTGGTTGACAGTAGCGTTGACACGGTAAACAAGTCGATACAGGCCACTTTGATCTTACTTACTAGAGTGGTGATTATGTAATCAACAGTAAGTTACTTTTGATTCGACTCCGAGATACTGACGCGCTGGTCGCTAACGACCACCTCCGGTTCCTTGTGGGCATCTTTCTTTCCCTTACTTGTTCATGAGGACCTCTTTAGCTTCCAACGGTGCTGTCGAGAACCCTAGGCCCCGGATTGCTGGCGTGTCACCATGTACTTGTGCCTGTACGGTGACAGCTACACGCCGGAGAAGTGTTGATTCGGTACATGCCGCGGGGCCTCCAGTGGGTGCCCTCCGGTTCATAGAAACACCTCATCGCTGCCCTCTATCCTCGATACTGGTGCAGAGATTGTTGTGGTTTCCCCGCCATCTGCGAACTAATGTGGCTTCTCGATACGCTTACCCTTGAACTTCGCTTCCATCATGTTCCTCCTAAAGATGAGCAAGGAAAGAGCATGTACGCTATCCTGTCGCACGTATGGGATGCCGCAGGCGAACAAAGTTTCCAGGTATGCCCTCTTGTACGTTGCACTTGTGTATATCTCCTAATATAACATTGACGCCTGCCTCGATGATCATCCACGCTGATTAGGACCTACGACAAATCCTTGCTCACTGTCACCTTGCAGGTGCGGCCCCAGAGCACGGTTTCCAAAACCCCTCAGCTTGGGATGACGAGCGCATATCATCCAAGATTCGGAAGTGCTGCTCAGTTGCACACTCGCTCGGGTACCAACTCGTCTGGATGGATTCGTGCTGCATTGACAAGACGAGCAGTGCCGAGCTCACAGAGGCGATCAATTCCATGTTCCAGTGGTATACCCAGTCGGACATCTGCCTCGCGTACCTCGCGGATGTCGAAGACCCTACGGACGACAACCCCCTAGGCGAGGGTTCATCGTTCCGGCGGAGCCGCTGGTTCACTCGCGGATGGACGCTGCAAGAGCTCATCGCTCCGAGCGAAGTTCTGTTCTTCTCTCGGAACTGGTCCGTCGTTGGGACTAAGTACGACCTCGCGGATGCCATCGAGGCGACGACTAGTGTCGACTACGCGGTCCTCCTACATCTGGTACCGCTCTGCGACGTGAGCGTCGCTCGCCGTATGTCCTGGGCTGCCGACCGGGTAACGACGCGCGTAGAGGACGAGGCATATGCGCTTCTCGGAATATTTGGGCTACACATGACGACCATCTATGGGGAAGGACGGCATGCTTTTCGGCGTCTTCAGGAGGAGATCATTAGACGTATACCGGATGACACTGTCCTTGCATGGGGTCCGTCCATGATTTGGAGAAAACAGTTGCACGGTGCCTGCCTTAGCCCGGAGAAGCTCACCTACTATGCACCCGAAGGGCCATGCTCAAATCTGACGGGCCCGCGATCCCCCGGTCCTCCCGAAGGTCGCAGCGAGATATTTGCCACCTCTCCCTCCGCATATCGCGATTGTGGCCACCTCTCTGACAGAGTGCTTCGGATTGTCAAGGGCCACCAGCGCAACGACGGTGCCACTGATTGCGAAGGCCACCGACCAATTCCATATTCGTCCGATCGCTCAGAGTTGGCCGTCACAAGCACGGGTATCCGGGCCCGCCTACCTGTGTTCAAGCTAAAGCTGTCGAACGGCCATACAGTATCCCTCGCCTTCCTGGCGTGCGTCGCCGAGAAGCGCCGTATGGTCGCTTTGATATTGCACGGCGAAGATCCCGAGCATCTCTGGTTTGACGACACGATGGTCACGGAATGGGGTGGAGTGCGCCGCTTCTACAGCATTCTCCTCGTCGATCCCACTGTGTTCAAACATCATGGACTCATGGGACCCGGTGGCTGCGACATCACAGATATCAGCATCGTCGCGCAACCTGATTTCAATTGTGTTCTGCCGCCCCTGAAGCCACCGACGCCGTCTCAAGCACTCACTGTCGTTGTTTCCCAATGGAGCGTCGATCGGCTGCGTTTGCATGCAGGCTTCGACCTGGACGGATATCCATCGGACGTGGATCCTCCTCTTGGTCTACAACTGCCTCTCAGTGTCTCGACACCGATCCGTGGCATGACCTTCCGCGACCGTTCGCGACCGCTCAGACTCTCCGTCTCCGTGGGCTTGTGTCCTATTTCCAAGTGGCATGCAGTGGAATTTGACCCATCGGGTATGTTTNGGGGAGCCTAGGTACCTCGCCGACGTCGAGATCATGTTTGAACAGCAGCAGTCCGCAACCTCGGACGACCGCGNNCCTTGGGAAACTACGGCAGTCCGCGTATGCTTTGGGCAGTCTTCGGTCAACGTCCCGACCCATAATCAGGTTGGACAGACGATGGGCAGAGTGATGTGTACCTTTCCGGATCWCAGATTCAGAGCATGGCTGACCACGATGAACTCGCTCCCGCGCACACAGTCTAACTCCGCTGCGGCCTCGCTCCTCCTTGGCCTGCTCGGCATCGTCCTCGGGGACATTACGGGCCTCATCGGGCTCGACTGCTCGCCCATCAACGTCGTCGGCGTCGGCTCGGGCAACGCGTGCTCATCCAACGTCGTCTGCTGCACCAACAACAACGTCGTACGTCTCCCCGAGCCCTCGCAACCGTCCTCCTCTTCATACAGGGTACTGATTGCTTTCAAGGGCGGCCTCATCTCTATCGGCTGTCTCCCGATCGAGCTCTAAGCTCGCGTCGTACGACTTGTGGCGCGGAAGCGCTCCTACCACGTTCGTTGAAAGTATTTCTCACAAGTATCGGCCACTATGCCCTCCGCCCGTTCATTACTACGCGCCCCTGTACGATGTTTGTTGGACTAGCGTGCTATTGAAAAGCCACTCAGTGTATACCAGTGTTTAGTACGACTTTGCAGGATACACGACTGCAAATTGTTGCCAAAACCATATTTGACAGTTTCCATCCCGATCAAGAGGCCTTGAGTGTCACTGCACCAGTGGTGCAGAAAGCGAGCTCTTACTCAAAATTCTCGGTCGCCGATGCATGTATGCAGCTCCCAATATCGTACAATAGTTCTCTCTTGTGTTCCACAGATATTCGCTGAATCCAGAGGTGCAAGGCTGCGTAGGTCTTACAGTCGTTTGCATAATAAACTGTACACTCGCGCGGTGACCGGTGAACGCTTGCTTGTACCTCTTTGGCTTGTTCTATGATCTAAGGTTCGGCTACGCGTGAGAGGTTGGGTTGCGAAGCTTATATCCCAAATTGACCTACCGTTCAGCCCAGGCAGTTCCCCATCGTGCCATAAACCGCTTCTTGGTCATTCAGCATGGGCGGTGATGCGACAAAGGGCACTCTCGGTATCTCAGCAGTGCTCCACGCTATTTCATGCTAGCGTCCGTTGCGTGAACACGGTACAAGTAGAAACGGACGTCGCCGAGCGCGGAGGACGCGTACGCCAGAATCACGAAATGAGGTATTGGCGCGTCCTCGATCCGGAAGACAACTGAGTTTCCAGGAGAGACAGGAACGCCGCACGCGAGTGTGCAGTTTATTTTGCAAACGACTGTAAGCTTGCTTCGGAGAGCACGCAAACATCGATATAATGGAGGTACTGATGGCAACCTTGCTGCTTTCATATTACATACGTACTATGCTCATATAGAGCAGGGCTAACTGCGTACCAAATCCTACACGGAGCCGAGTTTTGCGTAATTGTCGACGTCGCTTTTGCATACAAACCGGTGCAGTGATAGTATCTTGCGTACTACGAGATCACCTCTCTCGGCGCCTGCTTATGCACAATGGGGTACATTAGCCGGGGCAATCAGTCAACAAATTATGGACGAATTCGCTGGCGTCGAGTCTGACGATTGGGGAATCTTGGCCAATTAGAGACACTACGACCGCTGGCCACGGTTGTCAGAGATCTCTGCAGTTGAGTGGGATTGCGCGACGGGTTCTAACACAACAGGAGGGGAAAGCTACGACAGCACCGGCTCGAACAACTAGTAATCGCACGCCACAGAGACTCGCCAACCCGAAAGCCGCCCGAGAAACCGATGTACGACGCCGGCTCCCCGCGTTTAGAGGGACACAGGGATGCAGCCAACGCTGAGGAGGCCACCCTGTCAATCACATGTCAATATGCGGCGTTGAAACGAACAACCAATCTGGAAATACTTACGACGGAGTTGTTCTGGCAGCAAACGGGCTGCTGTTTGCACGACGGCGTCGCGCCCACACCAACGACGGTAACGGGAGAGCAATTCAGGCCCACAAGGCCAGTGATGCTGCCGAGGTCGATTCCAAGCAGACCGGCGGCGAGTTGAGCGGCCGGATCACTAGGCTACGTTAACCGACAAGAGTTGGTAAGCATCGACTCTCCACGAATGGGACTGTGTGGTATAGCAAAGGTGCCAAATACTCACCTGCGTCGTGGTGTCGCAGCACTGGATGGAGCCCGTGTTGCACTGGCTGCTGCCGTCTGTGCGAGGAATGGCAGAGGCGGCGGCGGCGGTGGCCGCGACGAGCGCGATGAAAGCGGAGGTGATGCGAGCGACCATTGTGGCGGTTGGAAAGAGTGCGAGGGAGTGTGAGTGGTAAAGAGTGCTATTGGTGCGAGAGAGCTGGAGAAGAGAGAGCGAGTGAAGTCGACTGACTGCAGAANCCCCGGTCGACATCGCCGCCCTCTTTATACTCGTCCCCTCGGCCACGTTCTTCAGGAGAAGCCCCGACGCGCCGGTGTTGCTACTCGGGAGGAGGCGAGCATCGAACGCACCACGAAGGAATCGAGAGGAGCGCAGTGTGCGTCGGGCGAGTTGGACGGGATGGGGGAGGCCTTGGAGCAGCCGATTGCGAAGACGAGTGCATCGGGAAGCGATTACACCGACCCTGGCTCTCGTCACGTCTCCCCCAGAGCTGCCTCGCCAACGAGAGCGTCGTGCGCACCACCAGCAAATGCGGAAACCGACGACCCCTCCTCGCACTGTCCGAAGCTAACGCACCTACGGCAGAGGGGGCGGCGGAGGACNACAACGCGGCGCGTTTACGACAAATCGCTCGCGCACACCGCTCACCGAAGCTTTCCTTCATCTCGCTTCGCCCAATCAGGAAATCGGCGCCGCAACCAGAGACGCACCGCACGGGAGCCACCGGGAGCTCGTTGCAGAACGTGGCGCGCGACTTCGACCGAGAACCAAGGGCTTCGCGCGCGAGGTTGATCTTGCCTTTCCTAGAAAGGCCGACGCTCCTCCGGGGACGAAGTCGAGCAGAGGCGGTCGATCGCTCCCCCCTTCTCCCGGAAGTCATACCGCCCCGCCGTTCTCGGTGGCGTCTGGTAGAGGTCTGCGATCAGCGAGCGCAACTACCAGCAGCTTACCTGGGCACCCACAGTCACACACTAGGCTGGCCTGGGCAGAGCGGACACGTTCAGGCCGCACACGTCTTGGCAAGTGCATATAGCCTCATCGCCTTGTTGTCTCCACGGCTGGGCAGGGAGCTGTGGAGAAGCCTTCACGATAGCCGTCCGAAAAGAAACCTGGCAGCTGTCAAGGCTATGTCAGACAACGCGCATTGGGGAGGCACCGTACGCGCAGGAGCCGAGTACGGTGACGTGAAATAAACATACGTGCACTTCGCTTACGCAGAAGCGAACGCGCGAACACAACGCTTGCGGTATGCCCATTGCACTCACACCAGAACGGGGGCTCCTTACTACACCTCGGTGCCTGGAAAAGGCCGCACCCGACCCGCCTGGCTGCTCGCATTCCGATCCTCCGGGCTGGAGTCTCGTTCCTACCATATTGATAGAGTACAAGGAACTCCTCATTCACGCGTTCCACCGCGTTCTGGCCCGCATACACTACTAATTCGCGCGGGCTTCCGTGACTCCTCCCAACCCTGCTGCGTCTCATCGCCATCGCGAATCCGAAGCTGCCCTCAATGGAGCCGCCGAGGTCGGCCTCGAGTCGGCGAGCGATGGATGGTGGACAGAGGACGGTGTCCGACGAGACCTCGAAGCACCCTGAAGCACCTTACAGAAACCTATCTCCGCAAACTCCTCAACTTTGACTCACCGGCAAGCTCGCGAACCACCTCGAGAAGCGCTCTTCAGCCACAGCGTGTTCGTCGCGTCCTTCGTCCTCGGCTTCGCCGCCACTACCGCAACGCCAGTCCCGGCGGTTGAACTTAACCTCGGCCTTGGACGCGAACGTTTGTGGACGCTGGGTCGCGTCAACGGGGATTCGACGAGTTTGTCATTGCCGCTTTCTTCAATATCATTCGACGAGCACGCTCTGATTTCATTCGTCCCCTGCGCCGCAACCAATCCCGAGCCGCGACGCATCGTTTTCGCGTATTCCGTGCGCCTGGAGACCGATGCTGCATCAGCCCATGCCAGCATGCGCAACGGCATACCATGCATGTGCTGCTGCAGCGCCCGAACCTGAATTAATCCGCAACCGGGCGCGAGGGGCGCGTCTCGCCGCGACAGCGGTGGGAAGCCCCCACTGAGTGCACGGGGCACGGGGCTCGGCGGCATACGTCTTCCCTCCACTCCGCGGGCCTCTCTCTTGCTGCTTGCTGTTGCTGCGCCGGAATTCGTCAGTTGAGTGGGCGTGCCAATCATTGCGGGTTCGTGCACATACCTGGAAGAATAGTGCGGTCGGCGCGGTGCGATGCTCGCAGGAAGCCCCTTTGCAGTACCTGCGAGCACAACGGATACGCCCAATGTCCGGCCTCGCTAAGCCCCCTACGTGCGTGTCCTCTCCTACACAAGCAGCGTTCGCCGTGGATCAGGGTGCGCTCAGGGTTTGTACGGCGATAGCGCACTTACGCTGAGACCACCACCACTCCCCGGAAGCCCCCCGCACAGCACTCGAAGCTTGAAGCCCGGCCTCGATCCAAARCCCRAGACTGCGCTCCAGATTTCATATCAGCATCAAAAGRCCGAGTCCCACACGCTCGAAGGCTCGCTCGCTACCGCCCACGCCTTCTCTGCACCGTACCAGGCGCGTCGCTGCTGCGCTGCCGCTGCTCTCGGTGCACCCTCAGCCACCGACTGTCGAGTTGTCGAGAAAGGCCGGATATGGCTGCGAGCTTGCTGATCGCCGAGCCCCCGCGCGCCCCGTGCGCCTCCACAACTCTCGTCCTTGAACTCAGAAAGTCAAACATGCCTTCCAGCGCCGGCAGGATCCTTCATACAGGCTATATGCCCATGCATGGTCTGCTCCGTGCACATGGACGTGTGTGGGCGACTTCAGTGCATAACCCTGTTTGTCGCGTATACGCTTGTGCCGCACAGGGCACCAACCAAGGATCGATGATAATGAGCATGGGAGAGAGGTGGGGGTCGGCATGAGGTGCCATCGGGATATCGGGGTAGAGGCGGACGAGGATGGGCCCAATGGCGGTTTCGCGAGGGCAATCTGGAAGATCAATCTGCCCCGTCAGACAGCAGAATTAAGATTTTGTTGCAGTTGACCTCCGCGGGCAGACGTCGATGATACAGGATGCGTTCGTGTGCCCGCACGTCAGCACCGGCTGTCGGACGCGGTTGCAGAAGAGGCGTGATGCCGGTGGCCCATTGGTCCACGAACCCGCGACGGGCAACAAACGACGAAGATCCAGTCAGCAGTCAGGATGGTGGCACTAGAAAGAGCAGGCGTTGACAGCCGCACTTTGACAGTCCGCTCCTGGGACGGCGAAAAGTCCGCTTCTGGCGGAACGTTCGAAGAGGGTGCGACACTGCCCAACGAAGGCGAAGTCGACGCATACATCTTGGGTTTAGCTCGTCTTGCATCTGCTCATCCGGTCCAGGAAGTTCATTAACCCCCCAGCCTCCAGTCCATAGTTTGCAGCTCCGAAGACAAGCGTGGAATGCCCGAGGGGCGCCCATCGACGGTGGACGCAATCCGCACACCGACTGGGTAGGCGTACTGTGTCCACGCTGAGAGGATCCACCCGACGCCTTTCAATACAACGCCAGACGCGCCTTGGCTGACGTCGCGATGCGTTAAGCGGCGTCGAGCTCTGTTCAATTTTGCCTCTCAGGAGGGGCACACGGGATGGCCAACTGACCAGACGAGCAATCGGCCCTCCCCGGCGGGCTGGAGGCTCCGTCACGGTGTAGCGCCCTCCTCCACGGTTGTCCGCGTCCTCATTCGCCAACGGGGTGAAATTTCTGGAGACTGGCACTGGCAGGAGATTCGGCGGAGATGGGCTGCCATTGGCGAGGGTGACGGTGTGCGCGTACGAGAACACGCGGCGTCCTGGCTCCTGTGCGTGTGTCGCATCTGAATACAATACGGAACTCAGCATTATGACAGACGGGGTAGAAGGGCACCCGGCACGAAGGAGGGCTCAAGGGTCCGGGCGAGCAGAGAGGTTCGACGGGTGTATGTACCCCGTTCCTGAAGCATACGACCCTACGTCGCGAGGTGATTGATGCACGGTGCCGGTGGAGGGGAGCACGGGTGAACGGGCCTCGGAGAGGGCTCGGGATTGGCGAGAAGAGCATCCAGCGGAGTCCAGAGGGCGTGGTAGGATCCAGGGTTGGCCCAGGTTTGAGAAGTGCGCCCATGGAGCCCTGCAGCAAAGCCTAGTTGACTGTTCGTATCTTACGCAGTGTGAAGGACGAGCACGCTAGCCATATGAGACGATGGACAAAGACAGATGGAGGCGACGACTGACGACGAGCAACGAGTCGGTGACGACGCTGACGGACCGCTCAACACCTTGGACGCGAATAACGCTCGGTCTCTGCCGGCGCCCGGGCGCCAAACATCTATTGAGCCTTGGTGGCGCGGACCGACGGACGTTGTGTCGTCTTGGTTCTGTCCCTTGCGCGTGTGGTCTCTCGCCCCGCCACTGGCCAAGAAAGTTTTCCTCTTCTTCACAAATGAGCTTTCGTTACATCACCGCACTGCCGGTGCTCGACGTCGTGTGTACTCAACGCTCGACGGGGAAAGAAAGCGCGGTTTGCGGTGCAGAGATTCTTCGTTCACCGTTCATGATCTGTCTTCCGATACGCGTACGTCCGACACAAGCACTGATCAACGGACGGTGAAGAGCTCGATGGCTCTGGGTCGGGATTCGGTAGGCACCGCCGCTTCTACTCTCTGCTATCACCTTCATCATCTGACGTTCGTTCATCTACCACCAGGGCACAATGCGATCCCCCTCTCTGGGGTGACGTAGAATGAGTGTTCTGGAGAGCACGACATTCCCACAGCGCGATGGGTACCGGGAGCGCGCACCGTGCATGAGGACCAGTCGCAGTAATCGCGAAGAATCATGGAAATTATGTGGCAATGTCCATCTGTCAAACGCCTAGAATTGACGGCGGGCTATATCCAGCCGCGGCGTCGGATATGGTTTGTCCTGCGAAGGAGCGCTGCGCAGGAACCAGCAGTAAAAAGTGATGTCAGGCTTGGCGGTTCCGATCTCTTACAGCACCGGTCACGATGGTTCTTGACGTTGCCTTTCCGTTTTGTTCTACAGAGTACGCTCCAAACGGGCGGTCGCGCCTCAGCACACCTGACAAACGTGTTGTTGCTCACGCTCGCCCGAACGCCCGTGTCCGTAATGGCAGGGGAGAAGCCGGTCTACTCACCGCACCGCCTAGAGAACTTCCGACAGAAGGCGCTCGACAGCTTTTGAGCCTATCCAGCCTATCCTAGGTCGGCCCTGGGCGTCCTCCACCGGCGTCTTGCATCACTCTGAGAACCATGATATGTTCTGCTAACGCCCTCGCCAGGTATAAAAGCCAGGGCATTCCCTCGTCAGAACCTCAGGCTCCAGTTCTCATATCCTCCGCCATCTCCAGCCCGCCGCTCAGCTCTCAGCTTTCAGCTTTCAGCACTCGCCTTCACCATCACAAAAATGATGTTCTCCCGCCTCGCCCCCTTCGTCTCCGTTGCCTCCCTCGCAGTCCTTGCGGCCGCCACCCCCAACCAGAAGCGTTGGGATACCCCGACCCCGACTGTCACTGTCACCGTGACTGCGCCCGCATCGACCCCGACTGAGCCCGCTTCGTCGTGCTCCACTGGTCCTATCCAATGCTGCAACAGCGTTGAGAGCGTAAGTCCTCATCGCAAGTCCTCGGCTTTTGACGAGCTTCATCTTCTCTTAGGCGAGCGACCCCGTCGGCAGCCTGCTCTTGGGCTTGCTCGGAATTGTCGTCCAGGGTGTTGATGTCCTCCTCGGTCTTGACTGCTCGCCCATCTCCGTCATCGGTGTCGGCGGCGGCAACTGCAACACCAATGTCGTCTGCTGCCAGAACAACAACGTCGTACGTATCCACGCTCTCAAGACACATCTTCACGTCGCTGACACACCTCACCTGCAACAGGGCGGCCTGATCTCCATTGGCTGCGTTCCGGTCATCCTCTAAGAAGCTGCTTGCCAGTAGGCAGTGTGCGCCGGGTTGGGTCATGATATGAGACGTTCAGACTGGATCCCTCGGTTCGGATGTATGCTCTCCCGGACTCCGCGTTTTTGATTCCTACTATGCTGTAAACTCTCACGTGGATGCTATGAAATTGGATTGTTGGCTGGGACGAGGCTTGGTGTGTTTGATATGTCATTCACTGGTTCACTGGACAGTCGAGTGAGAAAATATTGAGCTGCTTCGCTTTCTGTAAGCGCACTCTTCGATTGGTCTGATGACAGGGTCTACAAGCCTCGCGATTGGTGCTTGGATGACAGCCATGGCCTTGTTCTGTTCTCATTGGCTGCCTTGCCATCGCACCGTCCATGTACCATTGCCGGACGCCCATTGTGACGATCCGTCCAGGATCCGCGGATGACAAGGTAAGTTGGCGTGCGGCAGAACCGAAGCTATAGGTCTGGCCGCGGTGTCCGAAACGCAGTGCTAGGCACATACATGCTATGATAGTGGGAGCAGTCTATGTACAATGTCAGACTGGTAGCTGACGTTGCCGATACGTTTATCGGTCGCGGCGCGACACAATACGTCCGATTCGCACTTGCAAGGAATGTTTTGGAACGGCGTCTGGGCTGGCACTGCAGCGTGTCGATCTTCAGGCAGTGCTCCCTCTTTGGTGTCTCCCAAGAAGTGCAAACATGCGCAATCATGGTACTACACTTCAGGTTCCCGGCTCCAGATGTCTCTCAAGGCCTTCTTGAAGCGCGAGAGCACGAGTACAGCAGCATTGAGTGCCCGATACACCACAACATTGAACTTCCTGATGCCTCAAGCCTTAAACTTGAACTTCAAGGCCTTCATCTCCCTCGATCATTAAATCATCCGAGTACCAGACATTACTCTTCAAAGCAGAGACATCCGAGCACCTCGCCGGTGGCAGGCTCGGAGTAAATGGTGTTACGGCGTCGTTCCACGTGAGTTTCCATATCCGGATTCGCCTTTCCCCGCGTGACGATACGTACACGTTTTCTTCCGCTGACCACCATCACCGAGGTCCAGTAGCGGTGTCACCAATCCTTGAGCTCTGTCTTATTCTCACATTCCGCATATTTCTATCGTGCTCCGTTGTCCTTGCGTCTTACCCGGGGTCAGGCGCTATTCACATGACAGGAAGCACAAACTCTTTCAATCCAGCGGTGTTCCAGTGATTCTCAAGCACATCGATAGAGCATTGACTTCCGGTTATACTCCCATCGCGGGGCCGGTTACGACCCTCCTGCGAAAAAAGCCTTGCAAGCATCAAATACCTCAAGGCGGCTCCGATTCCCAAGTACAGCACACCACGCCGACTGTTGATGCCCGTTGACGTTTCGTTGAGTTCTATATAGTATGCTCCAGATGGGCGGCGGCGTTTCTGCGCACGCGCACACATGTGTGTCGCCCTCCACGCTCCACCCATGCGTATTGTCCTCCGCCATTCAGAAGACCTATGTGCGTAACGGCAAGATGAAAGCCGTCCTGCTCAGCGCCATGCGTGAATCAACTTCAACAGGAAGACGCCTGCCAGGTTCTCTCGACAACTTGTCGGCCTGTATTGAGTTGGCGAGCCTGAGCGTCCTCTGACCGCACTCTGCGTTACTTCCAGAGAGCTGTAATATGTTTCGCAAACGCCCTCGCCAGGTATAAAAACCCCATTATACTCATTGACCATCCCCAAGCTCCACAGCTCTCAGATCCTCTACCAACTCCAACTCATCAACCAACCTTCAGCACTCGCCTTTCCACCCACCACCTCTACCACCGCCAAGATGATGTTCACCCGCTTCACCTCCTTCGTCTCCGTCGCCTCCCTCGCAGCCCTTGCGGCCGCCACCCCCGCTCAGAAGCGTTGGGACACCCCGACCCCGACCGTCACCATCACCGTCACCGCTACCCCGCCCGCTGCGACCCCGCCAGCCTCGTCGTGCTCCACTGGCCCTATCCAGTGCTGCAACAGCGTCTCTCAGGTGAATGCTCCCGAACGCTTCTATTCGATGCTTTGTGGTACTGACTACCGTATCCCTCAGGCAACCGACCCCGTCACGAGCACGCTCTTGGGCCTGCTCGGTGTCGTCGTCGAGGGCATCGACGCGATCATTGGTGTCCAGTGCTCGCCCATCTCCGTTGTCGGCATTGGCAACAACCAGTGCTCGTCCAACGCGGTCTGCTGCCAGAACAACAACGTCGTGCGTATCGTCTGACTCTAACGTGCCCTTTCAGCATCGTGACCGTCTTACTCACCTCTTCGTTTATAGGGCGGCCTGCTCTCCATCGGCTGTCTTCCGGTCATCCTCTAAGGAGCCCGCCCACCGATACGCACGGCGATAGATGCTGATGCGAGACGTTTAGACCGTATTAGTCGGTTAGAGTGGATGGTTTCCGGACTCCGCGTAGTAGTCCCTATACTGTAGAAAACCCAGACATGGCTGCTATGAAATTAGATCGTCGACACGAGCCGTCCTGAAGTGTGCAATCGTTCCTTTTGAATGATCACCGGGCGAGTGGCTGAGCGATGTTTTTGAGCCCTCTGTGCCCAATGCCTGCCCGCTGTGATTGTTTGAAATCGATGGGACGTTCAAATGATTCAGTTGGTCGTGCTGGCGTAGAACCAATACGTTCGAGCAAGGAAGGCATATACTTCCAGGCGCAGAGGCAAATTGGCGACATATATGCGTACAGATAGTAATCATCTTTGTGGTGTCGACGATCTACGTCGAAAACCACGTAGTCCTCCTTGTGTTGCATCTCGGTGTTCAACGAGCATTCCGCCCCGGCGCTCCGCGCTCCTCTTTGAATCAACCGGTACCCATTCAGTGAATACAAGGTGTAAGTAACCACAAGTACGCATGCCAGGCGCCCTGGGTCCTCGTGCAGGCAAGTTAAATTGGGTCGCATTCAGCCTCGGGTGGCCCACGATGTACTTGATGGTCTTGTTATGGCATGTGACTTTCCATATTCGGGTTTGCATAAGTACGTTACCGGCGAGTACGATATTGACTCGGATGGGCACGCGCATGTGTTCTCTTTGACGACCCAACGCCGCCAATATCAACGTTGGTGCTCGAGCTTACCCTGACTCTCGTATTTCATAGCCTTCAAAAACACCTCGATCACCCGCGTCTCGCATGGGTTGAGTCGCGGCCCCGGGCCCATTTACATACAGCACTGTCACGATGGCCATCTGTGCTTCACTTTCCGCCCGGTCCCGTATAGGACGCTGCAGATGGGCGGTCGCGCTTCTACGCGTGGCCCACACATGTCTTCCTATACGTCCCAACCGTTACAGACGATGTGTGTCCGTTATGGGAGGAGCAAGGCCGTTCTACTCACCGCCATGCGTAGCTCAACTTCAGTAGGAAAGACGCCCGCCAACTCTTCTCGACAACTTATGCCGACAAGTTGTCGGCCTGCGTATCCTCCGCTTGCAACTGCATTACTTCCAGAGCGCTACAATGTGCTCTCCTAACGCCCTCTGCAAGTATAAAAGCGAGGGCATTCCGTGGTCATAACCTCAGGCTCCAGTTCTCAGATCCTCTGCCAACTCCAGCTCACCAACCAACCTTCAGCACTCGTCTTTCCACCCACCGCCCCTCCCACCGCAAAGATGATGTTCTCTCGCTTCACCCCCTTCGTCTCCGTCGCTTCCCTCGCAGTCCTCGCGGCCGCACCCCCGCTCAGAAGCGTTGGGACANCCCCCAGCCCGACCATCACCTTCACCGTCACTGCGACCCCTCCGGCAATTACCCCGCCCGCCTCGTCGTGCTCCACTGGTCCCATCCAGTGCTGCAACAGTGTCACGCAGGYGAGCACCCACCATGTCTTCTCGATGTCATTTCTGCGATAGTGACTGACTTCCGCGGCGCTCCTACAGGCGACCGACCCCGTCACGAGCGCGCTCTTGGGCCTGCTCGGCGTCGTTGTCGAGGGCATCGACGCTATAATCGGCGTCCAGTGCTCGCCCATCTCCGTCGTCGGCGTCGGCAACAACCAGTGCACGGCCAACGCGGTCTGTTGCCAGAACAACAACGTCGTACGTATCGCCCAGCACCATCCTGCTCCTGCTCCCCAAGTCGATGTCTTGCTCATCTTGTTTCCTGCAGGGTGGCTTGCTCTCCATCGGCTGTCTTCCGGCTATCCTCTAAGGGGCACGCCGACGCGCATAGCGCTAGAGGCCGATAGAAGGCGATTAGACTGGGTCGCTTGGTTAGAATGTTTGCTCTCCCGGGCCATGCGTCCTCCCTATGCTGTATAAACCCCACGTGATTGCTATGAATTCAGGCTGTCGATTCGGACGAGCATGTGCTGCGCGATCTGCCTGCGCATGACGGTCATGCGGGCGATTGAGCGACTTGCAAGGGTGCTTCTTCGTGCATACGGCAAAATTAAGAATCCTCGTCCTCGTGTCGGCGTTCTCGTGCAAGGAAGTCAGCTTGCTCTGAATCGGCTGATCCGACGCTGCACTGAGCAAAGTCGAATACCGGACGAAAATGAGTTAGAGCTTCTCCAGGATCCCCAGGTGACATTGGCAGGACCGGGTGACCAGGCGAGTCCGCACGTATTGGCTTAATTGGCAAGACTTCGTTCCCAACCTCCATTCCTGGTGACATCCGTCGAGCCCGTTATAGTCACGGTCGTGCTTGCACAATGTCATGGTGCGCAAGACCCCGCGCGCATGCATTTATGTACACGGACACGGATGCAGCTTTCTGACGGCCATCCTCTTCGGATTCATGAGTTCAGTCACTATGCGGCGTTTTCCCGCAGTACGCTCAAGCTTAACTGATGCAGCGTGTACGTATCCCTCGACCATTCTAGTCGCTTGAAGCCAGTGAAGCGATGTGCACTCTCAGTCTTCGAAGCACACATCGAAACTGTAAATAGATCGTAGCAGCAGTATTATGACTAGAGCCCGAGTTACATACATATACCATCAGCCTTCAAATATCATAACGATCGTAAAGAAAATGACAACCGCCACCAACCCATAAGAGGATCTCTATCTCAAGCCGAGAACCAGCCTAGAAGGCTACCATAGCAGCAACAAACAATCCGACGGCTGAGATGACAACGCCCGAACCAGCAGCTTTCCAGCTCTGCGCACCGTTAGGCGAGTTGGTACCGGTGGGCGCAGCGCTCGAACTGCTCGAGCTAGAAAGGACTGTCGCGAGCGACGTTGCAGAGCTGGTAGTACCACTCGGCGTAGTCGCGGTCGCGCCAGACGATGTACCGGAGGACGTCGCACTCGTGTCGGACGTAGACGAGGCCGTACCCGAGGACGTCGTTGATCTGGATGCAGTAGATGCGCCGCTCGTAATAGTGACGGACGTTGACGAGGACGTGGATGTGCTCTGCGCGGAGGACGTGCTGTCGGAGCTTGTCGTGGACGCGCCGCCGGAGGATACGGGGGTGACGACGATCGACTTGGGAGGAGTGCCGGATGGCTCCGCGGGGTTCTTGATGGTGAACTGTTGGCTCCAGTTGCCCGTGTCACCTTCCACTGGGAGATAGAAGTACTGAAGTCAGCATTCTGGGTGATGCAATACTGAGAGGAAAGCGTCGCGTACGCGCGATGAAGTATTTGCCTGAAGGCACGTTCGGGACGACCACCTGCGTCTGCTTCTCTGAGAGCAGGAAGCCCTTGGTGAGCGGTTGAGCTATTCGCACGACAGTCAATAACCTCAACTCCCACCACTACACAAATCGCTCACTTTGCCAGAGGAACTGCGAGTCTGCTGTCACATAGCCAAGTACGACTTGGCCTGTAAGCGGCCTCCCAGCAGGATCATTTACAATGATCCCGGTGGTGTCCCTGCACACGAGATTCGCATGAGCCACCAATCCAAGCAGCTGGAGATCGCAATGCGCGATCGACTCACCACGACACTGTCTCCGTCGCACCCACAGTCCACTCTGTGCCACTGTGCGGCTCGAGCACAGGTGGGTTAGGATCGTGCGATTGGATCTGCGCGAGTGCAAGCGCAGCGAGGGAGACGACCGTGTAGAATACAGTGCGCATCCTGTAGAACGCGAAACATGTTCTCGTGGTGAGTGATTATAGACAAATTGTATGCCGAGATCCACTTACTTGGCCTGAGGGATGAGGCTGGGTCGTAAGAGAGACGTGTGGGGGCTTGCAATTGTCGCCCTGCTCCGTCGTCGCTCTTTATATTAACATCCCAAGGCCTTCGTAAATCCCGATGCCGATCAATCTTTCTACGAGACGCGTCTGCACAAGGCGCGCCCGAAGAACACACACTTACCCGAGGGGCTGTGCTGACGCAGATGCCACAGGAAGGGGTTCCCGGCCTCGCTCCCGCACACGTCGACACCTCTTCAGGCCCATCTCGTCCAATGCAACGAATTCCTGAACGTACAAAAATGGCTCCTTAATATCTTGAACGAGAGATGAACCGGGCTGTATACAGCTCATATGAAACTCCTGTGGTCAGCCTGAACGTTGAGCAGGCACGGCGTCTATGATAGCCGCATGGAGAGGGACGATCAGAGACATCCCAGCCTCAACAGAACGCGGGCGTTCCGAGTGTGTTGATGTCATTGTCAAGTTCCTTTCAAAGGTGGGGTGGGATGAGGCGCAGGACATGAAATTCTGTCTCACACCTGGGCACTGGCGGGCTAGAACTTGACGTCGAAGACATCAGGCGATACTCACCGCCGTCAACGCACAGCAATGCACCCCACGCGAATAGCATGGTACCTTCTGGGAGTCCGATATTCAAATTGTGCAGTGAGTACGTGCGCCTTCCCATCGCAGCCAAGCACGAAACGAAAGCGAGATGATATGAAATGCCAATGTACAAACACAGTGAGTCTGGCGACTCTAGTCCATCCTGCCCTTGAGCGTGCGCTTGATTACTTTGTCCTTCGTACTGCCAAGGGTTGTCAGCATCGGCACCACCCATTCCAGGCACATATGCACTGCGGATGTCACTCACATCACATACACCTCTGCTCCCCAACCCGAATACGCATCACGGTCGACCGCATTCAGCAGCGTCTGCGAGATCGTCTCGAACAAGTCCTCGGGCTCCAAGTCCGGTTCCCACAGGCCCTCCGCCACACCAAACAGCTTGCTGCTTGCCGTACCCGCGACGACAAAGTCCTTCGCGAAGTTGATGCAGCCAATGAGGTCTGTCGCAGCGATGAAGGGCTTGTAAGACCCTGATGGCGTCTTCTCGAGGCCGGCCATGACGGGCTCGATGAAGTAGGGGCCGAAGCGCCGTTCGTAGAGTGTTGAGGATACAAGGTGGGCGAAGGTCTCGGGCTCGATTTCACGCTCCTCTTTGATGGTGTACATGTTTGCGCGGTATCGGAAGATCTCTTTCCTGCATCAAGCAGTGGTGTCAGGAGAGAACAATGAACTGGAGAGGTAGGTGCCGTACAATGTTGTCACATCTGTTGCAAGTCCGGGGAGACCCAAGTATATCCGGTCGCTCATTGGGAAGATCTAGGATGTCCTCAGTACCTTCGGCGTTGCGAGAGCACAGCTCAACATACCTTCTGAAAGTTTGATGAGATACCCAAAGCCTGGTTTCCCAGCCGCAAGTCGGACGCAATGGCGACACACTCCTTGCCCACCATGGCGATCACGGAGCCACCGTTATATTCCATAATCGACTAATGTTTACGAGAGCATATCTATGAGTAGATCATTCGTCCCATAGAATCACTATTCTTACCATGTTGGGCAAACGTTCGAATTAAGAGCAGGAGGAACAGGAGGAGGGGGGATCGGAGGAGAATGAGGTCAAGCGCAACTGCAGAAGCGTACGCCATGGACGCGTACACCGTACGCGTCAGTGTCTCGGTCACGCGTTAGGTCACGCAATGTCACAATCTACTTCACGCTTCTGAAAGCGCGCTAATAGAGATATCCTACGTCTCCTCCTTCCTCTACTCCGAATACTTGAAATTTGTCCAGTGCATTGCTAATGAAATCATGCGTAGCCACAAGTCTCTTTCGCCTTCCGACTGATGCCATTAATGTCGTATAGCAAGAACCCGCTCACTTCGTTCAGATACATTGCTCCAAGGGGTCCATCAGTACGCAGCGATAAGTCCCGCATAGCCCCGTGCCCCGGCATGTAACTTGACTTTTCACGCGCGAGAGTTCATCAATATGTGTATCCTGCATTCCAATTATACCGGTACAATTACAAGCACATCGCGAACATAATCCACCCCTTACTCCTTGTTGAGCTCCTGAGCCCGTGCCCTGAGCTCTTCCCGACTCTACGAGCAACGTCTATGTTAACATTCGTATTCGATATGTTCGTGGCTGCCAACTTACCTTGGCTGGCGGGAGGTTGTCCTTGATCTCCTGAGATGGGACGTAGGGGTCGCGTGCATGGAAGGCGCCGATCTCTGGGTTGGTGTTCAGGCCGCCGCCAAGGGAGGGCTGCAGGTCGCGAGGGTCGTTCGTCTTCTGTTCATCCGCACGTTTCAGTTTACATATCCTGAACGAAATCAATGCAATTGACACTGACAGCTGGGTGGGGCTGGATGGAGAACGTCTGCTCGTTCTCCTGGGAGGGCTGGGAGGTGTTGTCCTTGCCCGAGACCTTGTCCTTGATGGTGTTGATGAGGGAAGACATAGTGTGAGCGGTAATGAAAAGGGCTGGTGGTAGCGGTGATAGTGGTGTCTGGTACAGTTATGCGACTCCGAGAGTGCTGTCGATATAAGTAGTCCCCAGAGGCGCAGTAACCTGTTTTGTGAGATGACGAGATATGGAGCAGATCGCCAAAGAGGGAAATGCACGGGGCGGTTGTGGATGCGCAGGGGCTTTGTCATGACGTCGTCGCTGCGCGGCCTGCGGATCCAAGTCCCGTTTCCGGCCGACCCTTGCAACATAGGGACGCGCAACGAAATATAATGGATAAAGAAAAGTTTTGGTTATTGGTTCAGGAGACTTCACTACTCGTATACGCAGGCGGATCGAAGAATAGATACCGTACAAACGGGAATGGGGTAGACAAGTACACGGGGCACCATCCTTTACTTCGAAAGCATCATCTGCAAGACGCTGGTTGAGAGAGCGAGCAGCGATCGTCCGAGCGTCAGAACATACCTTCACGAACTCTGATAAAGAAACATGTCAACATATGCATGCGCATTGTACGGACAGGGTCATGCTCACCCTCGTAGTTGATCTGGCCATCGCCGTCGACGTCGGCTTCACGGATCATCTCATCGACCTCAGAGTCAGACAACTTCTCGCCTACACACCGCGATGCACAAACAGCGTCAGCCATCTCATCGTCCACGACGTCCTTGACATAGGTAGGACGCACCGAGGTTGGTCATGACGTGCCGCAGCTCCGCAGCGGAGATGTAGCCGTTGCCATCCTTGTCGAACACCTTGAACGCCTCCTTGATCTCCTCCTCGCTGTCGGTGTCGCGCATCTTGCGGGCCATCATCGTCAAGAACTCGGGGAAGTCGATCGTCCCGTTCCCGTCAGCGTCGACCTCGTTGATCATGTCCTGGAGCTCTGCCTCAGTCGGGTTCTGCCCGAGCGAGCGCATCACCGTCCCGAGCTCCTTCGTCGTGATCGTGCCATCGCCATCTGTACGACGCGCAACAGACGTCAGTTCATCACTGTCGTTGTAAGAGAGATACAGCGCGGCGGGGGGTTGGGCAGAGGGTTTGCGACGGGAATAGACACGTCGAGTGATGGGCGATGGATGGGAGCGGGTGGGGCAGCACACGTACCCTTGTCAAAGAGCGAGAACGCCTCCTTGAACTCTGGAAACGGCGAGCGTGAGCGTCCGCATACGGGTGCAACCTGCTGAGCACGATCTGCCTACCAGAGATCTGCTCTGTTCAATCGAATCCAAATAGAAGTCAGCGAAACACGCTCGCCGAGCTCTCACGGCAACAGGATACGCACCCTCAGACTAAACGGTGCATACAGGCGATCCGTCGCGCGCTCATCAGCGACCCCTGTCGATTCTGCGTGTACTAGCGCGACTCACCAGCTGATCGGCCATAGTGTAGTAGGAGAAGGAAAGAAAGGAGGGAGTGTGCTAGGGCTGGGGGATGGAGAACGAGTTAAAAGGTGCAGGTGATACGGCGGTGTTCAGAGTACAGGATCGCTGCTTTGAGTGTGGCTGCTCGTGATGGCTGCAACGATCTCGGCAATCGCCAGCCTGTTCATACGCGGAACACCGGTTCAGCCTTATCGTCCCCTCCGCTTCACCGCTATGAATAACCGCGACTTTGTTCTGTGCATTGCGTCGTCTCAGACGGGCCCGAACGATACTGCCTCACGGCAAGGTCGGGCGAATAGATATGATATATAGTTCAAAGCCACTCGCGGATAGAACCAACAGTGTGTAGAAGGATATACGGCTCTGGTTTGAACCTGAGGAATTACAATCTGTATATATGATCCAGTCCATGGTCCTACCGTTCTAGTCCCATTCGTCCTCGTCCTCGTCTTCTTCGTCACTATCACCCATTCTCTTATTGCGTTCCATGAGCGCAGCRGCCAARGCAGCTGTCAGATTCCCCCCTCCGCCTGCTGCAGCCGCAGGCTCTTCTGCGGGTGGGGGAGAGCGCGATGGAGCTGGTGCGTCTGTGCGACGCTTGAGCATGTGAACACCTGCGCCTTGGATGGAAGCCATAAGAGCATCTCGTCCTGGCTGCGGCGCGGGTAGGGAGGGAGATCCACTCGATCCACCCGCTGCAGGAG